>PVJI01006215.1:0-88663 GCA_004026765.1 Micronycteris hirsuta | reverse complement strand
AGCTCCCAGGTGACGCCGAAGTGTGGGCTTGGAGTAGTGAGGTTCTATTGGCACTCCAAGAACACATCTCCTTTACCTCACGTTCTTTTCTCCTGGGAAGCCAGCATGGAATTGTGGGAGGCTTGAACTGTGTGTGTGTGTGTTCATTAAATGCTTTGCCCTGTGGGTGTTGCTAACAAGCTCTCTGGTCTGGACCATTCTCCTTGCAGGACTGCCTCAAAGCCTGCCAGGAGCAGATTGAGGTGGTGCTGCTCAGCAGCCTGCAGCAGTTCCGTCAGGAGCAGGGGGATGGATCCAAGTCGGAGGACGAACTGGACCAAGCCAGCACCCCTACAGACGTGCGGGATATTGACCTGTGAGGATGTCAGTCGGGCCGCATGGGAGAGACGTGTTCCAATCTGCTCTCTCCTTCTCTCTGGTTGTTTTGTTCTTTATGTTTTAGGATGAAACTTAAAAAAAAAAAAAAAAATTCTGCCCCCGCCTAGATCATGTTGAAAGGTCTTTTAGAAGTGAGAGAAAAAGGTCCTATAAAAATGGAATAATTAAAAGCATGTGGTGCCTATTTGAAGTACAACAGAAAGGAATCCCTTGTGTATGCAAACAGTTATTGTTTATGTTAAAAGTAATAGTAAAATGCTTACAAGAAAACTGCAGAGTAGCTAGAGAAAATGTATGCCTGCAATATGGGAACTAATTAGAGGAGACTTTTTTCTTCATGTTGTAAACTAGCACATATACACCCCTTTTAGGATAACTTCAAGGAACTGCGTATGCCATTGATGGCATGATTAGATTGCAAAGCCATGAACTTGAGAAGGAATTAGAAACGAGGAGGGATACGGTGGGGAGGGAGCACAAACCAGTCTCTCAGCGTGACTGAACCATTTTGGATGTAGAAGCACCTGTGGTCTCGGCCACCTATTGCTAAGTCGGGAGCGTTGCTGGGTCTCTAGTTAGGAACTCTTGCTGTCTACAGTAGCTGCTACCTAAAAAAGATGTGTATTTTCCAGTTGGACACAGGTGATTGGATCTTGGGTGTTACGTTTTTTGACATCCTGCTTCTTCTTCCAAACATGGTTCATTGCACACACCACCATATTTTGTCTAGAGGGGTCAATGTAGCTCTGGGCCATTCCCAAAACTCCTATGAAACTGAGGCAGATGGAGACCAAGGGTGGGATCTGGAATGGAATCTTTTAACGAATTAAAAGAGTAATGTGACTTTGGCAGCCCTTACTAGGAGAAAACTAATTTTTGGTGCTAATTGGCATGTCTGGTCCACAGTTTAGCATTGTTATAAACCATTCCATTCGAAAAGCACTTTGAAAAATTGTTCCCAAGGGATAGATAGATGGGATGGTTTATGCAAATCATGCTGAATAGACTCCTCCCTTCTCTGGTGCCCCGCCCCCTCACTCCCAGTCCTGGTACTATTCACTTCTGGTATCTGCCATTCTCTGGTACACGTTTCTGGTCTCCCTGCTAGGACTGAAGAGACAACCCTTTCTGCTGACATTCCCATCACAACATTCCTCAGAAAAGCCTAAAAACAAAGATCTGTTATCATTCTGATGGCATGTAAGGATCTTAATTCCCACCTATATACTTCTCCTTTGGACATGGAAAGAAAGTTGTTGCTGGTGCGAAGACAAAGCTGAGCATCAGTGTGGCATTTTGTTCCCTTTTCCGTTTTTTGTTCATTTCATTGCAAAGGTGTATTCAGTGTACTTGAATTTTTTTCCTCTCCACTTCTTAAACGCATTCAGTTAGCAAAGAGGTTGGAGCAACAACTTTTTTTTTTTTTTTGCACAATTATAATTGACAGGTGATGAAGCTATTTGTTAAAATATTTGCCTTTTTTAAGTAAACAAGAAAATCAGAACAGGGCTACTTTGAACAATTGTTTTATACACAGATTCTGCCTTGTTTCATAGCATGAGGGTTGAAGATGGCGAAAAATCTAAGGGTCTCTCATTTTTTCATTTTATTGTGTTCATTTTTTTTAATTACTTTTTTTTGCGCTGCTAAGAAGCTAAGATCATTCATCCTTATTCACATTAACAGTACCTAGCTGTAATGTTTTTCACAAAGTGTGCTGCTATTTTATAAACATTTTTATAATATATTATTTTACTGCTTAAATTCCAAGTCCTGAAGTAGGTGGTGGAGATATGAGTTCTTCGTACTGGAAAAGCCCTTCCATACGTGTATCTTCTGGTAGCGTGTTCACAGTTGGGTTTTGTTTTTTTTTTTTCCTTTTTGGGTTTTTGGTTTTGTTTTTATTCTTCTCTGATCACATTCTTCAAAGACAGAGTGTTCTTTACCTCAGGTTTACTGGACAAAATCAATAGCTACAAAAGAAAATGATTCACATTTTTGTTTTCATAATACCTCACAACCATCCAGTTTCTGCTCGGGAGCCCATGAGTTGGGGAGAAGGAGGCGGGAAGAGGCAGTGTGCCCTCCCTGGCGGGAGGCGGGCTGGGCTGGGCCCAGGGTCTCACGCCCTGGGGCCTTTTCAGTAGTGAGTCACCAGGCTTCCATTTTGACTCTCGTATCCTCATCACGATGGAAAAAATACAGTTGAACTAAGTTATTTCCCCTCCTCCCACGGCAGACATTGAGCACAGATGTTTTTGCAGTGGACGAGGAAGTCATTCATAATTTGCACTTAGGTATCAGGTGTCAGGAGACAGGCCACTTGGAGACCCTCATCTTACAGTTCTTTCTGAAGCAGGGCTTTCCTCGCCAGGGCCCTCTCATCTTGCAAGGACCATTCCCTCCCTCTTCCCCCTTCCCTGACGCGGGCATCCCCAGTTCACAGTGATCACAGGTTTGTCCAGGTCTGAATCTGTAGCACGCGGTGTTGTGAGGAATTCCTCTTCCCATCGGCCTCCAACAGGGACAGTCGGCGCCGTGCAAGGCCAGGTCCTCTGCGAAGCGGCGCTGAGTGGTTTCTAGGTTTAAATCACATTGAATTGGCATGATTGGCAAAACAGGTCCGATGATTACTGGATGGTAGTTGAAGGGAGGTGGTGAGGCTGCTTCTTTACAGAGGTGCAAGTCCAAGGTGAATGAGAGTCTCGTAGAGTGTTTAGGAGGGTTCAGGGCTTGGTGAGTTTGCATAACCCTAAATCCTAGGGCGTTGCTGGTGGGGTAGTGAGTGGTGAATTCCGAAGTTTTGGAGAGGAAAGGTGAGCGGGGCGGGGGGTGGGTGGTGACGGTCTTTTATCAAGAACCTGGTTTGCACAGGACACTCTTCTGGTCCCTGTGGCTCCCTGGTCCCACAGAATGGTCCAGGGTGTGGTCCCTAGAGTTCTTGGGTGTCTTGGAACCTAAAGACAAACTGAGGTACAAACTTACTCCATAGTGACCAGTCCTTAAGCTCTAACAGAAGAAGTAGCAAATGAGAGAACCTGACAAGGAAGGAAACAGGCCAACAAGCTCTCCTGCAGTTTGCAAGTTTCCACTTTTCCTGAAGCCCCGGATGTCAGTGGGGCCTCCTAGCCATTTCTGCTTCCTGTCCTCGGCCTAGCGTGATGGAAGGCGTGGGGCTGCTGAGGGGGAAGGTGCTAGGTTGTCTGGCTTTTCCTGCCTGCTCCCCCCTTTAATCAAAAGAAGGAACTCTGATGTATAAGTGGTTGGCACCCTCTCCTTGGATCTTAGTTTCCTTGGTAGGAGATTTTGTCCCAGAGGAGCTCAGTTCTCGTGATTTTTATTTTTCTCTTTCACCTCCCGCTGAAGGGGTTCCAGACCTGCTCAGGTCTTTTACTATCTTAAAAAAAAAAATTCCCTACTTCCTCCTTGCTGTGTTTTTGTTTTTTTCCATCAATGGGGGCTAAGTTATTCCCCTAGCCTGCCAAATTTTGTTCCTTCCCCTATTTCGGCCAAATCCTAGGGGGAAAATCGTAGTATGCCAAAAATATATGCTAAGCATAATTTAATTCCATGCGGGTTCATAACAGCCAAGAAGCCTGTAGGTGGAAACGGGACGGATCCCACAGCAGAGCGTGTCCCGCGTGCTGAGAGGATGCCTTCTCAGAGACGGGCTGCTCTTGGAGGAGTCTTCACGCTGGAACTGCCGCAGGACGCCCCGAAGAGCTTTCCGAGTCTCACAGCGCGGTCCGCCTCGGTCCGCCTGCTTTGTACAAGAGGCTCTGTTCTGCCTCTTACCATCCTGGTCGGGGCTCGAATGGCTCAGAGGCCACAGGGGCTAAAGTGACAAGGCTGGGGGAAGACGCAACCATGACTGCATCACGCTGTACCCCCTCGCTAGTGGCATGGGCTTCCCCTGGAGGGAGCTGTCGCTTCCCTGCAGTCTGGTCCCTTCCGCCTCTCCACACTGCCCGTGGGAGCTTGGACTGACAGGTTGTGAACATTAGGTAGTTTGGGATGGCTTTTCTCAAAGAGGGCAGGGGAATTTTCTCTCCATGGGCCAAAGGGAGCAGGGCTGGGAGAAGAAATAGACTTGCACCTTATATCATGTAAATAATGATTTTCTAGTTCAAGAAGATGATATTGGTAGTGTGGGAATGGGAAGTAGGGATGGGGAGGAAGTCTGAGTAAGCCAGTTGGCTTCTAAGCCAAAAGGATTCCTCTTTGTTTATCTTTGAGACAGTCCAACCCTGAGAATAGCTTTAAAAGGGAAATTAATGCTGAGACAGTAAAGTCCCCTTAAGCCAACAAACTAGCTATAGAATGAGTGTGGGCTTCTACCTGTGTGGGCTTGGAGCAGTGTTCAAGAGCCGTTTGTTCAAAATAGGGCAGAAAGACTCAAGAGGATGTTTGTGACTTCCTCATGCCACGTGGCTTTTCATGATTCTAGATTCTAAAGCCGAACATCATTCAGCTACATTTCTCGGAACTCTTCTCCTACATTCGTGTGTCTCTGCCTTAGACTTGGCTGGGCTATCAGACCCGATTCTTGGCTCAGGTTTCAAGAAGCCATTGGCAAATGTACCACCCATGCATGCTGTGGCTGCATCATTTATTCCTTTACCGGCAGCCTACTTTGGGGAAAAAAGTGCCTTACTGACTGTAGCCATTACAGTATCCAATGTATTTTGACAGGTGCCTGTCCTTAAAAAAAAAAAAAATTTTTTTTTTTTTTAATGGATTTTCAGTTATTGCTGGCCAGCTCTTAAGTCCCCAGCAAATCTCCAGGCCTTGGGATTTTTTCCATTGTGTTCATTACCCTTGTACCATGTACCTCAGCTCGCTCTCTCTCTCAGTTACAGTTTCTCGTCTTGGACTTCTTTTATTATTATTATTATTATTTTTTTGCTTTAAACGAGTGTGATGCCATATCGAGTCAATGTAATTCTCTCACAATGTACTCTATAAGAGGTGTGGGTGTTTGTTTGGTCGGGATGCTAGCAAGTGCTAAAGTAGCGTGAGCAGTATAAACAAAAGGTGTTTAGGAAGTTTGGGAAAATGTTTTATTGGCTATGATGGTGACATGGTGTAGTCAGCTGCCTTTTAAGAGGACCTATCTGTTCAATGTTAAGCGATTTTAAGAAGTAATAACCTGTTATTCTGACTAGCTTAAAAGGTGGATTTGAAAATGGTTTTGGATGCAATTAGGTAATGCTATTTGGACAATAAACTCACCTTGACTTAAACTCTCTGGCCGTTTTGACTTATTTATAGACCGGAAGTCCCCAGAATGGAACACACATTTCTCGTGTCAGAACTCTTTTGGCAATAATTGATAGTGGTGTAAAACACAAATGCTAACCTGGAGGTGTCACCTACACGGCATTGTGTTATCGCAGTGCAAGTGATTGATGGCATTTTTTCTTTCGGGTCACCCATGCTACCGCCTTATAAACTAGAAGCCTTGGTCCCCTTTCATAAGGTGGGTAAATCATTGCTATCGTGACAAGGACTCAGGTGCTGGCCCCGGTTATCGCCAGCTACTCCCCCTAGGCTGTGAGTGAGCATCTCCTGCCTTGGGAGGTGCCCGTGGGCCTGGGTGCCATCTCCACATTCTGGGGGGTCTCTGAGAGCCCTGCCCCTGCAGCATTCTGGCTCCCATCCGACTCCTGGCCTTCTGTGTGTCCTTCCTGTGAGGGCTGGGCCACAACTGTGCTGCTGCTGGCAGAGAGGTGGCGAGGCAGAGCCTGGGGAAGGGGTGGGAGGGTCAACATGGAAGTGCACTGCCAGGCTCTGGTCCCAGCAGCTCCGGGACCTCAGCTTCTCAGACCGGCGTCCTTTCCAGGAGCAACGGGTAATGTAAAAGGCAGTGGCTTAATAGCGATTCTGATGTTACTGTAAAAACTTCTCTGTAGTCCTGTTTTCCAATTTAATTACAGTGAGTCGTCGGCAGTAAGATTAATTCTGCTCATTGGGAACACCAAGGTTAAGACAGTCCTGTTCATCTCAAGTAACACCACCTAACGGGATTCCCCTTTCTCTCCATCATCTGTTCTGGTGGACAAGCAAGCAGGGATAACTTTTTCCTGGGTTTCTGCCTAGTGGAGTCTGCTGGGCCTCCAGGGAGTTTCCCAGGTTGCCACTCTTCCCCCACTGTCACAATTCCGTCTGCAAGATCCCTGTCCCTCCCCTCCCCACCTCCGTCTGTTTGCCCTGCAGTATTGGGGCTGTACTTGTAAATAACACTCCACCCCACAACACCAGGGGTGCCTCCTGCCCAGGGCTGCGGGTGTTTGGGGTGGCGGGGGAAGAGCAGACAGCAGGTGCTCTGCTTCCCAGTGCGGGTGGAGGGCCCCTTTCTGCCCTCTGTCCTCTTACAATGGGAAAATCTCAAATATGAGACAAAAGTGCCCCCTCTGAAAGCAGACATCAGTGATGGAGTGAAGACCTAGACACCCTGGGTCTTTATGCTCTAGGGACTGTGTATTTCCAACCATTTTCTGGAGATCTGGAACTTGCGTTCAATACACAGAGGTAACACCAAAATAAAATGTTTCACTTGGCTTAGTGATAGTCCGAACATACTGTCAGGAAGCAAGTCTTCAACGCTGAACGTCACCCCAGACTGTCGCTGCCCTGCTCTTGCGTAATAACGAGGATAGCGGAAACCGCTGGTGACTGGGCGTCAGGAAAAGGAAAGCGGAGCATGCACCGGAGCCGCCGGAGCGTGCGTGCGGGGCCTACATTGGGCCTTCGACAGAAAGCAGAAAACAAAACCCGTGCGCCATGACTTCCGAAACTTGCCGTAGGGAGACAAGACCCACACACAGGCCCTCGAGACTGCGTAGAGGTGTAAGGGCAAGTGCCCACGCCTGCGGGGTTGAGTGATGCCCAAGTGTGGGAGGGGTGCTTTCTGATTAGCTGGGACAGGTGTCCTCTCGCAAATGGGCTTTAGGAAAACACTTCTGGTAAGATGCAGCATGGTTTGTAAACAGTAGAAACAAAGTTTGACCTTTTTCAAAAATAAAGGGATGAGAAGTGATCTTAAAGTTGAAGGACAAATATTCAACTAGCTTGACTAGCTAAAATGTAATTAATGGATTTTAACACTATAAACACAGGTGTTATCCTCATGAAACAGGGTCAACTCAGCCGTTAATGTGATTTGGGATTCCCACCTGCCTAATTTCTCCCGAGGCTTACAGAAGAAGGCTGCCACTTTCGAGAGGATGATGACTTCAACCATGACTTCCATATTCCCCACTCTGGGCTCTGGCCTCTGGCCTCTGGGCTCAGGGCTCTCTCACCAAAGCGGAGGGGCAGAATCAACACTGACCACAGGCCTAGTCAAGCAGGACAGGTCAGCCTAAGAAAACAACAGGACAGAGCCCTACTGATTCCCCTCTGACCCCACTGCAGCTTTGAGTTGATGCTTACCCGAAACACACTTGCTTTGGCTTTGGCTTTGGCTTTCACTAGTAACCCTGGTTCCCAATCACCCTCTGCCTCCTGTAGAACTCAACACGGATGTGTAATCGTAGGGTGCTTCCTGGAAAGTCCACTAGGTGGCACCAGTGCCACAGAAGGGAACAACATGAACCAGTGCAGCCAGGTATAGGATGCCCAGGACCCCAACATCTCTCTCTAGGACACCAGCAGGACCAGCAGTTCCCTCACCTGCTTCTGTCAGCATTACCACTGTCTGACTAGGTGCGACCCATGCCTGCTTCCGATTGCCTGCTTCCGATTCTTTTCAGTGTCTAATTCAGAGATGGCATACTGGCAGCCCACAGATCAGCTCCAGCCTGCAGATTATTTAGATTGACTCCCACGGTGATTTAAATTGCCTTGGACTTTCTTGATAATATAAGATGAGAGCTCTCCTATACAAGTCAAGATTTTAACTACTCGGGAAATCTACCTTCTGGCAACCACAGGCCCAAGAGGCAGTGGGGCTGCAGCGGAGGACTCTGCTCCCTGCCAGCCCCCAGCACCCACTAAACCTGCTTCACTCATTGATGTCACCTGCCTGTCACCCCTAATGCTGCGGTCCCCAACCTTTTTGGCCCCTTGGAATGATCTTGTGGAAGACAACTTTTCCCAGACTGGAGGCAGGGGAGATGGCTTCGGGATGATGCAAGTGTATTACATTCAAGCTCGCCTCCGGCTGTGTGGCCCAGTTCCTATGGGGCATGGACCACATGGCCCAGAGGTTGGGGACCCTGGCCCTAATGAGTTTGCAGCTCTGCAGCCTAAACTGTGTCTGTTTCACCTCTCTGGCTATGAAGGAGGACTCCCATAAGCCTCAGGTGGAACAAAAAGTCCTGAGACCCTCTCTCCCCTTTATTACCCCAAATAAAAAAGACCTGCACTCCCTATTAGGCTTTGTAATCTCCTTTATTTCTTTATGGGTTTTTATTGCGGCTGGGCCAGATTTTTGAAATTTCTTTGAGACCTGGGTGAGTTGTCGGCCCATGCTTAGGTCACCAGGTGAGCTGGGTTAAAGATCAGTTTTTTTTCCCCTATTTGTTTGTTTTTGCAGTCACGTGTTTGTTTTTGGTTCTCGTGACACCATAATGAGCCCACGAGAAGACAAAGCCGTGGGATTCGCGAACCTGTTGACAAAGCACAAGTGCCACTGCTCCACTTCAGTTATCCCATCCATCAGTAGGAGCGGCTTCCATCGTCTCAGTTCCGACGCAGGGCGCTGGGCTCTGCTTTTCATTCAGCAGAGGGCTGGTGGTACGCCAGGCGCTCTGCACCAAACACCTCGTTCAACAAATGGCTCCTCAGCGCCTGCATTTCCAGGCACTCGGGCAATCTTGGTGACTGATGGCAAACAACAGACAAGAAGTCAGTCACAGACAACTGCTACTTAGCGTGGCGGTTAAGAACACAAGGGCTCCAGTGGACTGAATGCTCTGGAACCCTGTGCACATACCTAGCCCCTCAGTGACTCGTTTTCTTCATCTGTGAAGTGGGTGACATAACAACAGTACCTCCTGGGTTCGTTCATTTCAGCCCTTCGATGGTACTGGGCACAGAGCTGGAGCTTGCTGAATGTTTTCTGTCCTCAAGGCTGAAGCAGACTGCCAGAGAGCCACTTCATCCGGTCTTTTTACAAGTTAATTTTACAGATAGGTACCAACCTTTTAGCTACTCAGTACAGCCAAAACTTTTAGGCACCGAGGTGAGGGAGACTTTAGATAATTAGCAGCTAAGTTCATTTTGTAGTGTTAAAGAGCTGTCTACAACCCTCTAGCCAATCACATGCCTCATTTTATAGCTGAGTCCACGGAGGGTTGGAGGGTCGCAGTTTCCAGTAAAGAGTCAGGCTGGGATTGGAACCCAGAGGTGGCTGACTTCAGATATTGCGTGTCTTCCACCACACAGGGCTGCCTGATCCATTTCTATCTTGCCTCCTGAGAACTGAGCTGGAAGAGGGAGATGCTCAGCTGAGGTGGGATGAATTGGCTGATGAAATCATTGGAAAGTGGACCGTCACCTTCAATGTAGACAAAGCCCAAGAAGAAAGAAAAGGGCGTTACAACGGAAGGAGAAGTTTGTCGGGGAATTTAGAGCCTGGCAGTAGCGTTTTCTTTCCTAACACTTTTGCCTTGCTTCTTGGTTATTCACAGTAATTCTGTTCAGGTTTCTCCCAGGACATTCGGCTTATAAATGCATAGCTACTATGCTTCTCAGCCCAGAACTCATATCTGCAGGAACGTAACTGTCTTCCCCTAGAGCTCCCCGGGAAGAAGCTGACTCCTGGGCCACCCCCACTTGTTTTTCCCTCCACCCCAGGTTTGCGTTCAAGGTTGGGTCACCTGGTTACGGTGCTCAGGGTAGGGTGAGGGGTGGCCAGGAGAGCCTCCAGTTCGAGCCTGCAGAGCCTTTTCAGGATCAACAACTTTTGCATACTGATGTAAATGAATTCTTAAATTCTTTTGATTAATGTATGCAGTCACTAAAAAATTTAAAGTGGGTGAGCGTTGGCCACTCCCTCACAACTCTGCTATCAAGTTACAGGGTGGGTCAAAAGTAGGTTTACAGCTGTGAGTATGCAAACAGAGTTTAATCTCTTACTGTTATTTATTATTGTATTATTTTCCATACACACTATAAACCTACTTTTGCCCCAACCTGTATGATGAGAGCAAAGCTCCCACTGAATTTTGCGGAACATCCCAATTTAGGCAGAGCAACAGGAAGGCCCCAAACAGTCCACACCTTCTGACCCCTAGGGCTCTGACACGCCCAGGCCTCTGTCTCAACCACCACCTGGCATGAAAGAATCCCTCCTCCAGGCAAACATTTGAAAGGTAGGATTCTCTTACCTTTGGAGTCAGCAACAAGCAAGCATAAGGCCTCCTGATGGTGCGGCTGGAGGAAAGGCTGTTACAGATACAGGCTCAGCAAGGCCCTACGGCTGCAGGCCAGTCTGCCCAGAGCAGGGGGTCAAACTCATTTCACCCAGGGCCACAGCAGCCTCGAGGCTGCCTTCAAGGGCTGAATGTAATTTAGGACTGTATAACTGTAACTACTCCTTAACAGTTAAGTGAGAGCTTGGCACCTCCGCTGGGTAGAAACAAGGTGCTGGCCAGATAAGACAAGGTGGAGGGCCGGATTCGGCCCGTGGGGCTTGTGTGTGCCACCTGCAGCCTAGGTTCTTCACCCTGTTTACTCAGGGTGAGGAGTGTCTCTACAATGTCTAAGCAAGCCGATACACCTGCCTCGATTCCAGTGAGGCCCATTTCTAACTTGCATGGTGATAGTAAACAGGCTGCTACAGGCTGTTTTTTATTGTGGCACCAATAAAATCTCATTTCTGATATTCAGGACACTAATTAATTACTAAAGTGTGCATTATCATCAAGCAAGATACAGAAGTTCTTGGAGACTATGGTTTTCCTGATTTAGGGCACAGCTGGACCATCCTTAGATCACACAATCTTGATTAGACTATGTCATGGACTGTTGGTGCCCCCCCAAATTCCTATGTTGAAACCTAATCTGGATGAGACCGTCTTTGAAGATGGGGCCTTGAGAGGTGATTAGGTCATGAAGACAAGGCCATTATGAATGGGATTAGCGCCCTTATAAGAAGCCAGAGAGCTAGCTCGCTCTTTCTGCAGCCTGGAAGAGGGCTCTCCCCAGAATGTGACCATGCTGGCAGCCTGACCTTGACTTCCAGCCTCCAGAACTGTGAGAAATACATGTCTGTTGTTGAAGCTGCCCAGGCCATGGTATTTTGTTTCAGCAGCCCCAGCCGACTAAGGCAGTGCTTGTTGCATCTGGGGTATAGCTTACCTGAATCACCCACAGAGGCTGCATGGTCTGAAATATGTTAAAGAAAATCACAAACATTGTAACTGTGGCTTTTTGATGTTTTTTACTCTTGGATATGAAAGACCTATTGTGCTGTTCCTACACCATGCCGGGGCTTGGAGCCAAGAGGTTGTCTATGGCCCAGTCCCGTACGCTTCGCACCCACTTTTTCTCTGGGAACTCGCCGCCTCCAGGAGAACTCTACGTGGGAGAGGGGCATGGGGTGTGGGGAGAGGGGGCTCTTAAACTCCAACATATGCCATTTTTTTAAAAAAGCACATTTCTAGTTTGTTCCTATTGCTCAGGGAGCCCACCAACATCTAGGCTGGTATCTATTTTTAATACCCCCTCCCCCACTCAGACCAGAGCATCTTTCTAGCCCAGGGGGTGGGAAGCCTTGTTCTTCTCACCACATTCTCTCAAGCCTTTGCTTACATCAAGATTCTTTTCATTGTCTTCCAGGGAGAAAGATTCTTTTCCTTGGCTGTTTTGTCACCTTCCCTTCCCTGAAAAAGGGGACATAGGATAAAGGCCCCTGCCAAAAGAAAAAAAGGCAGAGGAAAAATACTGGGGAAAGCCACTGATTAGTATTTTCAAAAAAAGAATTATTCTATGGCAGATACGATACCCCGAAGCCCTGTAAGGCTTGTGCCCTGTGCCCTTCTTCTTTTAGGCTCGCCCAGCCCTGGAGGCATTGAAGTGGTGAGAGAACTCTTAGCTTCTGCAGGTTTCCATTCATGGGTCAGTTCAATGAGCCTCTGGACATCTTGGTTAATACTTACCTGAAGAGTATTCATGCCTCGGATGTTTTAATAGCAATCACTTGTATTTTCCTTATGTCTCTATAAAAAAATCAAAATGAAGGGACTATGGAAGATTTGCTTTGATAGGACACTTCCTATCGCCTGACTTCCTGTACACCCTAAATCTTTTCAAGAACTAGGACCCAGCGATGAGGATTTCAGGACGATACAGGTCTTCTCTTTTTCTTAGCATTCTGTCAGAACTGTGGCAAAAGCAAGAGAGCCTTGACCTTCCCAAGTAATACCCTGTGGTGCTTACTATCTACCTAGAGTGTTGCTGACCCTGTCACATATTTATATAGTACATACAAATGGTCATAAATATTGCGGCAGGGAGGGTCAGGATGCTGTGGTGGAAAGAGAGTTTCACTTAAGCAAGAAGACCTGGATTTGAATCCCAGAGCCACTGCTTACTGGCTATAAGAGCTCTGAGCTTCTGCTTGTTCTTTTATAAAATATGAAACCTCACTAGATTATTAAGAGCATTCATTAAATGAGGTAGTCTATGTAAAGTGCCTAATAAATAAGGAGCTTCAACAAAAATACATGCAAACGCATCAAGTACTATGTTAATTATTTTTAAAGGCGTTATATATGCAAATGTTCTATATGCAGTTGGAGGGGGATATTGTTTTTCTGTGGCTCGTAAAGAGGAGACTACTGTTGATCAAATAGGAGTAGAACCATATGCATTTACAATTTTCCTAGTATCCCCTTAATGCTTCGGCCATTCTTCCAAAGATCAATGAACTTGGGCTTGGGGAGAAATCTTTTTCCCACTAAGTGACAGGCTAAAAGGCAAGGCATGAAAAAGGATTAGTGGATGCATGTATTTAAGTAAAGGGGAGTTCCCCAGAAGCACGTCAGGCCTAGAAGGCATCCTTCAACTGCCCATCAGCCGAAAAGCTGTTTGACTGGCAGATATGATTTTTTGGAACCAGCAATAATGGGGAACTACGGGTGACAGATGTCAGATGTTGGCAGGGCAGCTGCCAAAACAAATCTCCCTCCACCTTCAGACATCAAGCTGATGGAAGACTGGGCACATTGGCCTGGCAGCCTCTTCTCTCTTGGATCATTGGTCACATTATTATTTTTCAGTTGCTGGATAAAGCAGATGGCTTACCACGTATTTGATTTTCTGTTGGCTGAGAAATTCTGGGCTTCCATCAGGGTACAGCATGTAATCAATTATGACAGTGGGTGGTGCAGGAAAATCCCTGCCAGGAAAAGTCCAAGACTCTCTCTTTTATTAAATTTGCATAAACCACTACAATTTCCAACTTAAAAGCAATGGAAGGAAAAAGCAAAGTAGTGGTGCTGGAAATAACTCGGGTAATTGCAAAACCACAATTCAGAGTGAGTCCCAAAGACTCTCAGTCTGTACTAATGTATGATGTCAGTTTTGTCTGGACATTTTTCATCTTAAACTTAAATATTTTTGTCTCTATTCTTGTGAGTATTAAAGAACTTTACCTCAGAATCATAAAGTGACATAGAAGTAAACTAAGCAAATACCAAGTACACACACACCCATCAACTAAGATTTTCTTGAATATTCAGATTTGTACTCTATTAAATAATAATAATAATAATTGGCTTGCTTAGTAGGTATGAGTGGCCACATACACGGAACAATATGTGCCTTCTCCCCTACACACCCTCTGGATAATTCTCTTTGTGAAAGACATCTTGCTTCATTATATACATATATCAGTGGAAAAGATCCTCTGGTAATAAAATGCCACAGGCATTTTTAACATTGTATTACCTAGAGAAACTCTTGATGACATGTTTCTTCCATCTTTTTTTTAGTGTATAAGTTTTTCTTATAAAATCGGGCTCACAGTGAATAGTTTTCTATCCTGCCTTTTTATTCTCCATTTAATTACATGTCAGGGGAATGTTAGCACATCATTAAATGTCATTTAGGACCATGATTTCTAATAATGACAAGTATTGAGTGGGCTCTTACAATGTGTCTGGCATTATTCTAGGCACTGAAGACATAGACAAGAACAAGATAGTCCCCACCCTTAAGGAACTTACATTCTTACAGAGAGAAACAGGCAATGAACCTTAAAAACAGTAAATGATTGATGTAATTTGAAATCTAGTTGCTATGAAATAGGATGGTCATGACCGTGTAGGCTACTTTACTTAATGGCAGGCCTCTTGAGGAGGTGACTTGAGTTAAGATCTAAAGGCTGGGAAGGAACTCAAAAACAACAGAAAATTCAAGGCTTTGAGATAGGAATGAGCATGAGAGGTCTAGGAAAAGAGAGAAGAGCATTATGGCTGGAGCTTGGTGAAGGGACGTGAAGGGGGAAATGTGACTGGAGACCGAGAGAGGGGCTGGGTCACCTAGGCACTGTAGGAGCTGTGGAAGGAGTTGCAATGAGAATCCATTAGAGAATTTTCCAGCAAGTAAGTGACATGATTTTAGAGACATCACTTTGACAGCTGAGTAAGGGATGATTTATAGGAGCAATTTTCAACCTTTTTTCATTGTACAGCACACATAAAGTAATTACTACAATTCTGTGGCACACTAAAAACTCTATTTTATATTTCGCTGATCTTACCAAAAAAATAGGTATAATTTTGATTCATTCACATCAGATGGCTATTGTTGTGTTGGCTGTTGTCATTTTTTCATTTCACAGTCTAGGGGAAAAGGGGTCCGTGCCCCTGACTAAATAAGTAGTCAGGTAGTGCATGTTTTAAAAACCCTGGCAGCACACCAGCTGAAAATCACTGGTGAATAGGGTACTGATGTCTGGGCAGTGGAGCTGGGTTAACAGGCTGTCAGAGCCATCCAGACAATAGATGAGGGAGCCACAGTGTAGGATGTAGGAAGGTCACAGAAGCCATAGTGAACTCAAGACATGACTCAGTGATAGAGACCACAGAAATTTTCTTTTTAGCTTATTTATTTATGAAGATTTGCACACCATAATAAATAACCTTGATTCAGGTGTATATAGACCCTGCACCCAATAATGAGTGAATGACATTCTTCCCAAGCATGCATGGAACATTTATACAAAATGACCGTGGACTAGTTCAAAAAAGAAGTCTCCACAAACTTCAAAGATGTATATCTTTAAAGATCTTTGAAGACCTGGAGATTTAAGCCTTTTAATCTTTTAGTCTTACTATCAGTTTAAGAAGAAAACCTTCAGTTAAAGAAAATTATAGTCCTGGCCAGGTGGCTCAGTTGGTTGGCGTGTCAGACTGTGCACCAAAAAGTTGCTGGTTCAGTTCCCAGTAGGGGCGCATAGGGGAGGCAACCGAGGAATGTTTCTCTCTCACATTGATATTTTTCTTTCTCCCTCCCTTCCTCTCTCTCTAAAAATCAATAAACATATCCTCCGGTGAGGATAAACAAATTCTAAACAAGAAGAATAGAAATTTCACTTACTCTGATTAACCAACAGGCCAGGAGCTGGTCACAATGTAATTAATTTCACCCTTAATGCTATTGTTGAAAGTATGTAAATGCCCAGGGAACTGATACCAACCCACTCTCTCTCCTCCCGGATCCCACATTCCAAGTAGATCAAGTATTTTCACACTTGGCTCGTCTTCAGTGAAAACTATAATTAAATCTGTATTTAACTGAGTCAAAGCCCAGGACTCACTGCGTTATTGAGCCTATAGAAATTTGTGATGAATTTGATGGAAAATGTTAAATCAAGGTGAAGAACCAAGGATTACATGAGCAAATACATAGATTTTTTTTTTTTTTTTTGCCTTGTACTGAAATGAGAAGGACTTGAAGAGGAGTGAGCAGTCTTTGGAGGTAAAAATCAAAGTTTCTGTGTGGACTAAGTTAGCTCGAAATGCTTACTAGAGATTCAAGTGAAGATACGGAGTAAGTAACAGCATAAATGAATGAGGAGATTGGGGGAAATGTGCAAGCTGGAGATATAAATAAGATCTATATGCTGGATAAGATCACTTAGGAGACTGAGTGATTGAGGAGAGAAGAGGACCAAGGGCAAATTCATGGGATATTTCAACATGTGCAGTGCTGTCTGTTACCCTACACTGCCCACCACCTCTGCAGTTAGAAAGGGCCACATGAATACTGTGGACAGTGAATAGAGGAAGTATCTAAGAACTGCTTCAAGATGTCCATTCTCATCTCTTGCCCCAGTAATTATGAACCCACGTGTTGATGTCAATGTGTCTGTCAACCCTAGCCCCTGGGTGACTACATCACGGAGAACAGCCCCTTTTTTATATATGTCATACACATAGCATGAAAGAAGAACAAAATTTTATGTGTCAAACCACAAACGTTTCAAGGTTAATTTGTTACCTCAGCATAGCTGGGCCTATCCTGACTAATTCAGAATTCTACCATATGAGGTACCACAACAAAGCACATTTCTCATTTTTTAAAAAAAGGCATATGTCTGCCCTGGCTGATGTAGCTCAGTGGATTGAGCGCAGGCTGGGAACCAAAGGGTCCCGGTTCGATTCCCAGTCAGGGCACATGCCTAGGTTGCAGGCCGGGTCCCCAGTGAGGGTCATGTGAGAGGCAACCATACATTACTGTTTCTCTCCCTCTCTTTCTCCCTCCCTTCCCCTCTCTCTAAAAATAAATAAATAAAATCCTTTTTAAAGAAAGGCATATGTGATTTGATATCTTTTCAACACAAGTATATCGGTATTTTGCCCTGGCTGGTGTAGCTCAGTGGATTGAGCGTGGGCTGGGAACATGAGGGTCCCGGTTCGATTCCCCGTCAGGGCACATGCCTGGGTTGAGGGCCAGGTCCCCAGTGAGGGCCATGTGAGAGGCAACCATACATTGCTCTTTCTCCCTCCCTTCTCCTCTCTAAAAAAATAAATAAATAAAATCTTAAAAAAAAAAAGTATATCGGTATTTCTAGCTTCTATCTAAATTAAGTTTAAATAAACTTCTTGTTTATTTTATAAGCTAAAAAACAATCCCTGAACCATTAATAATGCAGAACCGTAAATAATGCAGAATAATGTCAATTCTTTCAACGATCTGCATTTCTCACCACACCACCACCAATTTTCTAAGTTTATGAAGACATTATATTGTACTTATTTCTTAGATAATTTTTAAAACTGAATATTGGTGCTTTATAATTTCCTAAATTTCTCCTAAAGCAATCCTCTCCCATTTTATCTGCTACTTTTAGATGTATGATTCATTTGACAAATTGATCATAACAGATATTATTTATTCATTCACTTAACTAATTTTAACTGAGCCCTTACTGTGTTTCAAACATTTTGATAGGACCCAGGGAAATAATGAAACAGAGCCAGCATTTACCCTTACAGTTATAGTTTGGATACTTATCTGGGTTCAAACTCAGATCTTGAGAGCTGAATTTCTGCATTTATAAAATTGAAATATCTGATAACGTGCAGAGTTATCATATTAAATAAGACAAAGTGGAAGGCTGTTTTTTAGGTAGGCTTTAGAAATGCACTCAGGCCACCTTAAATAGAAAGGGGTTTTATTGTAAAAACTAGAACCTACAAGCTATCCGGTGCTATGGCATCTTGAGGGACCAGGGACAGGAGATCTCTGCATTACTCATTGTATCTGCTTCTGTCTGTGTGTCTACTTTATCTTTGCTGGTCCTTACCCTCTATGAATCTGTTGTCAAGGTTGTATTATTTCTGATTTCTCTTTCTTCATTGCTTTGGTCTACATGCTCCTCACAGCTCTAACTCTGTCTCATAGTTTCTCTCTATGCTTTCTTTCTGCTTTAGTCCTCACAGGTAACTCCCTAATTAATTTCATTTTTACAGGTCAAATTTCCATGAGAACCTGTTGGACTGGTTCATTCATTCAGTCATTCAAAACATAGGTATGGAGTATGTACTATGAACAGGCGGTGTACCCTCATGGTAACCTGGTCCCAGTGTTAGGACTTTCTGAATGATCTTTCCACCCTCGTCCCGAAAATGCCTCCTGTTTTCCTGCAAGCTTATTAGAGATGCTGAATTTGGCCTCCATTCCAGACCTACTAAATTGGAATCAACATTTTAACAAGATCCCCAGGGGATTTGTGTGCATGTTGAAGTTTGAGAAGCATTGCTTTAAACTTCTAGATCTTAAAACTGACCACACAATGGAAACAGCTGAGAATTAAAAAAATCGCTAATGCCTGAGTGCCTCCCACAGAGGGTTAGATTTAATTTTTTTCTAGGATGTAGCCTGGAATTCAAAAAGTAGACAGTTCAATTGTACAGGTAGGTTTGAGAATCTCTGAATCAGTCCTGTGTTGCCACTGACCAGCTGTGAGCTTAAGACAGTTGAGTAATTTCTCTCTGCTAGATTTCTCATCTTTTAAGTGAAGATAATACAGCCTATCCTGTCTTCCTCAGAGTTGTTCAGAGTACTCTAAATGTGAAATTGTTTTGAAATGTGTGCCATATTTCACTTAAGTTCTTTAAATCCAACTCTTGTATTTCACTGGGGATTCAATGAACCAAATGCATTATTAAATATGAGAATTTAAGTAAAATAATGCACAAAGACACTGTAAAGTTCACATTGTAAAGCTTTACCAATGTAAAGCGAACACTGTCAAGCTTAACCTGTGTCATGGCTGCTGTTATCCCATTTTACCTATCATGCAATTGAGGGTTCAAGAGGTTACAGAACTCTCTCAAGGCCCTGAAGACTGTTAAAGAGAACCTATTAAATAAACAAACAAACAAACAAAAAAAAAACCCAGCGGGAGCAGGGTAGACTCTAACCAAGACCACCGCAGCAGAGGTCAAGACTATTACTATGGGGTAAAGGCTTTGTACTCAACTCTGGATACAACAGGGTCCAGTGCAGATTTATTGCCAGGGGCCAGGGTGAGAGATAGAATGGAAAATTACTAAGAGGAACTTGGTTAGATATCAAGAGTCAACGGAAGAGGAGCTAGATTTGAAATCAAAGGTAGAAGGGGAGTGGTTATATACTAAGGGTAAAGGGATTCTTGATAAGCTGACTTCGCAGGATTCTTTGGGAAAACTGAGCTCAGCAGGCCACGGATGAGGCCTGGACAAGAAAAGAGCTCAAAAGAGCCCGACTGCAATTTGCTCCAGAAGCATGCCTGTCAAGGTGAAGTTAGGGGCTGAAACTGGGTGGTCCATGTCCACAGACCTTGCTGACCCTACAACTCTCGTGTTCGGGTTGGACAACTAAACCCCGTATCACCCGGTTAGTCTAGAGCTGTACACCCACGAAGTCAGACTACTTGGCTGCATTCCAGCCTCAAATCAGATTGACCCCAAATCCGAGCATTGGTTCCCTTATCTACACTGCGCCTCCAAGATACCAGCTTGCCCAGGCAAGAATCACTTCCACTGCGGACCGCGGGGCGGGCCCCGCACGCACCTGCTGCGCGCCAATCACAGGCCCGCGCGCAGGGGCGCAAGCGCCAGGGCCCTGGGCAGGGCCTCCTCTCTCACCAGTCTCCTCCGACCTGCCGGCCTCCCACCGCCCTGATTGGTCTTCCGGAGATGACGTAGGAGGCCGCCTCAGCGGGTGGCAGCGGAGCCGGCGGGCCGGCTGCGTTTGGCGGAAGTGGTGTGGGCGAGGTGAACCCGCAGTGCAGAGAAGCGGTGCAGCGTGGTGGACGGGACGGCAGCAATGACGCGCTTCGCTCTGATGATTGTCCGACAGTGAGTATTGCTGTTGCAGTGTGCCTTTCCTCCTCGTCACTGAGTGCGTTTTGGAGTGGGTTGTTAGTCTGGCACCCCTTCTCCCTGCTTGCTCACCCCTCGGAGAGTTGGCTTGGACGGGGGATTTTCTAGGTGTTTCCGTACTTGCTGTTTCATTTCGACACCTCCTTCCCCAACCCACCCCCACCCCACCCCGCCCCCAGCCACCCGGAGCCAGGGAGGCAGGTGTTAGTATCATCAGCCCCGTGTTACAGATGGGAGAGAGGTCTAGGTAAGTAAATGGTCGAGGTTCCTAGCCACTTGGTGACAGAGCTGCAGCTGAAGAAAGACAACCTTGTCTCCACACTTCTCTGTGCACCGTTTTGGTTCTCAGCAAATTGCGAAGACTGCGGAATAGGAAGTCCGAGATTGATATTTTTGATGCTGGCTGCTTTCCCCTATCCTCCTCTCTCCGTCTTTGCAGTTCTTCCTCTTCTCCTGCTCGTTTGCAAGGGCAGTCAGCCCTACAGACATGTATCTAAGATTTATTTCTTCCCTCCAGAGGCTACTTTACTGGAAGAGGAAAAAGGGGTCCCGCTCTCATCTCAGCCGACCAGATCCCCTCAGACTAATATTTTAATAACATTACACGGAGCTAAATGCTCATATGTGTTTATGTCTCATCGTTTTCCTTCTCAACACTTATTTGTCTGCTGTTAATGGGAAGTGAAATTCAGGGTGGTTGAAGGCACAGGTTTTTTTCAAGCAAGAGAGACCTTGGTAAGAATCGGAGCTCCAGCTACAAGCCTTGCAACGTGGTTTTCTGCTAACTGACTTATCTTTCCGACTTCAGTTTCCTGATATATAATATGAGGATGATAATAGTACCTACCTCATTGGGTTAGTGTGAGAATTAAATGCGAGCAAGGTAAAGTGTATAGCATAATGATGGGGAAGAAATATATCTGAGCATTGAATAACTTCTCTTTCTATAAGGACAGTGCTAATAAAAATGCAGTTAATCCTCAAATACGTATGTATAGTTTATCAGAGCAGCCTTTTGAGTAGGTACTATGTGCCAGTGGACTGGGTTCCATAGATAATAAAATGTCATTTTTAACTTCATGGAGTTCACAAGGAACACTGATATGATTCAACCTTGTCAAGCCGACTTTTAACTGCTATCTGTTCTGTCCTGTTCTTCTTTTACAGGAAGATAATCTTGGGAATCACCCGAAAGTGTCCCTTTAGGATTCACAGGATTTTAACGACTAAAACTAGAACTCGAATTCTTCTCTCTGTCTTCTTCTTTACCCTCTTCATTGATAGAATGCTTTACCACCATTTTATGACCTATTTAAGCTCGTAAGCTAATCAGCAGCAGAACAGGAACTAGAGGCCTGACTCTTCCAATGTTGGAGCACTTTCTGGCTGCTCGGGCCCAGTTAGCACAGTGCCTGGCATATAATTCAAGCTCAGAAGTTCTAGGAAATCTGGGTTAAAACACCTCTTGGAAAGTCAGATGATCCCTATTTAGATCCTTAATAAACAGTAGTTATACCAATGTGGATTTTATCCCCTCCCTGATTCTTAAAAAAAGGCTTGATTTTTTAATTAGCTCCTCACAGGATGTCTATAGAAACCAATTAAAAGATGTCTTAATAAAGGATGTCAGGCACTGTTGTAATGAAATTCTGACACCAATCCAGTGAAGTAAGGATTGCTCCTCAATTTGCAGATAAAGAACTGAGATGCAGAGGGCGTGTAACTTGCTCGAAGTCACATGGCAGTTTGGGGAGTTGGGATTCGAACCAAAGCAATGTGACTCTACAGCTCACACTCTTCACCATGGCACTCTTCTGCATCCTGTTTTACTGAGTTGCTGAAAGACTAGTATCTGTAAATTGCTCGAATATCACCGGGCATTTTAGAGGCTGCTTTTTATTTCTCTTGATATAATTGTGAATAATGATAAGAATAGTTTGTTTTATTCTGTTTTATTTGTGGGAAGGTAGGATTATGGTAAGCTGCTTCCCTGTCTGAACCATCTCTCTTTTCTCCTTCAGAATTTTAAAAAATAAAAAGTAACGATTCTTTCAGGAAAAGAAATGATTTCAAACTTGATTGATAATCACCATAGTTAAATATAAGAACTTACTGGAACCAGCAGGATTGGATCATTTGGCATAATATTGGGAAAGAGCACTTGAGTTTTCTGTTACCTAATTCTGTATAACTCTATACAGAACACCTTGAAACTGAACAGTGCTTCTTCAGGTAGTACAAAGAACTTGAAGTTCAGCCAGCTCCTCTATGAATCTTGTCCTGTTGCTGTGTGTGTGTTTACCTTTCATCATCATATACGTGGGAGGGAAAATACCTTGTATATCGTTTTTGAAATAGAATGCCCAAGATTTCAAACTTTTAAGCCTACTAATATTATTAAACTGTAAGTTCTCATGATGTTATAGGCAGCATTGTTGAAAATGCCAGTGTGTATTGACATTTCCATCACCTACACCACAGATTGGAGGTCCTAGTTCCCTTGAAACGTTATTTCTAAATGTTTGCAATCAGTTGCCTACAGACCATCCATTTCACTTCCATTTAAAACTAGCTCTTAACAGATTTTTACAAGCTAAATTTAATTCACTGTAATGACTGAAAGATGATGGATTAGTAAAGTTATTGATAGCAAAACTGATGTTTTTCTTACTCTACCTCTGGCATCAGTTAGCTTACTTTTTGGGTGCTAATCATTGTTCTGGTCTTTAAAAAACAAGCAAAAATAAATATTAAATCATCTGTAAACTTTTATAAAGGTATCATATAATTGTTATGTTACTGTGATATTTGTTTCCTGGGAGTGGGCTTGATCCTAGCTTTTGCACCTAGGATTAGTCTATATATACACAAAAATATCGTGAATTGGGTATTGCTTTCTTTTCCCCCCAAACATCTAGGGAAAGTCTCCATGTTACTAATCCTTGAAACCTTCTATACTTTCAAATGGATTAATTGGTGTAGAGGAATTAGGATAAAGCTGTATTCAGGATTAAATATCAGGTGAGGCTTTACATTTCCATGTATGCTACAGCATATCTATTTTGAAAACTTGCCCACATGTGTACTCATTTCCCGTGATTTCTCTCTCTCTCTCAGCACACTCTGTGCTTGACTGTTGAATTTGAGTTCTTTAAAAGGATATGCTTGGGCAAGTAAGCTTTCTATATGATTTCTGAAGAAATGCCATAGAATATAAACCAGGACTAACAAGGTCAAATACCTTTTTAAGTGAAGAACAGCGTAATAATCTACAAAATGAATGATGCCTATTTGTGGGGCCTATAAATGTCTGGTCATAAGACTTCACTTCTTGGCAGAAGCATTTGGATTCCTGCAGAGTCGAGTGTTGTGATTTGGAAATGGATCGCACTGCAGGTTTTGAGTGGTGTTATTCCTGACTCCTTCCAGATACATTCCTCTGACCTTTCAGCTCCCTTCACCTTTTCTGCCTCTGTCACAAGCCAAACTTTCGTTAAAGGAAGTAGATTAATAGCATAACTGTTTTAGCCATCTACTTTTCTTTCCCACTCCCCAGACAAGATACAGACCTCTTGATAAAGCCGATAAAGGCTATAAAACTAAATACTTATGAATGCTTTTAGGAAAAAATTATATTTCTAGATTTCTACTCTGTTATATTTATAAAGTGATTTGAAGGCAGAAATGATCGATAGAATGCCAGTGATTGTTAATGGAGCAGTAATGTCTGTAGCAGTCTCTGTTGACTTACAGCTAAATGAAATCTTTCGTTATGTTAGAGCTATTTTCTCTCCTTTCGCTAAAAATGTTAGACGGCGCAGCAGTGCCATTACAAACCCATCAAAGTACTTGAGATTCCATTTTTTGTAGGATGACAGTTTGATGTTATGATCTTAAATCAGCTATTGAGATTAAATGTAAAATCTTGAGCTATCTTTTCAGCAAGCATATAAAAAGTTATCCTCTCTGCTGAACTTTGTGATTTTGTAGAGATCTGGACTGGCAATATTTAAAAATTTTTCCTCACTCTTAATTTAGAATTTATAAAATGAATGAGTTTGTGATCCACATAGAGTCAGCAAAACCTTTTAAGATTTCTGTATAAAAGTAAATATGGGATGGGGGTGCTTCTTTGAATTCTGCTGGAAATTGAATTTGGCTACAAAGCCACTGTCTACAAAGCTACACAGAGAATGTAACTTGTGTTTCAATAGCAGTGCTTTCATTCCTGGTCTCAGCGAGATCATGAGGCTGAGCAGAAAGTGAAGCCAATGTTTGAGAACCATTTTCCATATGAGAAATGACCGTTTGCCTGTCATTTCCCTGGATGCTGCATTCATCTGAATGGTTACTATCCTCCTTCACATCTGTTTTGAAAGATTCTGAGTGTATTTCAGAGTTTAAGAAATCTTTCATTAATATCAACGATGGTAATGGTAAATCAACAGTAAATAGTTCTGTGTAATTTCATTTACTTGTCATACACTTTAAAAAAAAACTAATAAATCGACATATTTAGAAACAAAACTATTCTTCCTAGTCTTCCTGTTCTCCTTATCCCATAGGTGATCGCATTTATTAGTTTTTTGTGTATTCTTCCAGTGTTTTTTTGTACTTATCCAAATGTGTATTCTTATTTCCCGCCTTTCTAAAATGGTGGATTTTAAAAATCTGCACCTTGCTTTTTCAACTTAATGATATATGTTGGTGATATTTCCATATCATTACAGTCTTTTTCTTTTTAGAGGACAAAATTACATAGTATTCCATTATGTAGATATACCACTGTTTATTTGTTAATGTAACCAGTTCCCTGTTAATGGACATGTAGTTTATTTAGCATCTTTTGCTATTAGAAATAATACGATAACAAGTATTCTCTTAAATATAGATGAATGCAGGTTCAGTAATAGGGTTGCTGGATCAAAGGGCAAAAAGAGATTTGTCATTTCAATGGATATTTCCAGATGACTCTCCGTAGGCAGAGTGCATACGCTGAGATTCTGTTATGTCCCAAGATTTTGTCCATATTAGGATGATATAGCCTCTGGCTGTGCCTTTAAGGTATTGGAGCCAAGTACAAATTACTTAGCATGCAGGTGATAAATTAGTCAGAGTAAAATGGCAGCATGGAGTTGGGGCACTTAAATGGGTTGGTAGGTGGGGAATAGGGCCGGGAGGGAAGGCTGCCTAAAGAACTGGCTGCCTGTGTTGGGTCTGGAAGGAAGAGCATGTGTTCGCCAGACCCAGCAGCCAGTGTTTTAATAGGCCCGCTGGGGACACCGATACACACTCCACTTTGGGGAGCACTGCTCCTGGCAAAGGTTGGTAACGCCTTTTTCTAAACAACACAGATCTGATGGAGTTCCTTTCCAGATCTGGTAGCTCAGTCCCATGGGAGATGTTCTTTTCTTTCTTTCTTTTTATAAAGTAGTGCTTCATTTAAAATAAAGTGGGAGTTATCAGTCTTCATAGAAGCAGGGAAATACAAATTAAAGTCCTGGTGGGATAAACCGTTTATGTGTCAGATTGGCCCAGAGTGAGAGCTCTTACATTACTCAGCGGTGGTGAGGATGTGGGGCGCTGCAGAGAGGTGTAAAGGAGTATAACCTCTTTATGAAGCGGGATATTTGCGTACCCCACGGCCCAGCAATTCTAGTGCTAGGTATCTATCTCTACGCGTGGGTGAGCAAACTTCTGTAAAGGCCCAGATAGTAAATAGTTTAGGCTTTGCAGGCCTTACAGTCTGCCTGAACTGCCCAGCACTACTGCTATGGTGTGAAAGTAGCCAAAGCAATATATAGACACATGGGCGTGACTGTATTCCAATAAAACTTTGTCTACAGCCCTGGCTGGTGTGGCTCAGTGGATTGAAGCCAGCCTGTGAAGCAAAGGGATGCTGGTTCGATTCCCAGTCAGGGCACATGCCTGGCTTGCAGGCCAGGTCTCCAGTAGGGGGCGCATGAAAAGCAACCACACATTGATGTTTCCCTCTTTCTCCTTCCCTTCCCCTCTAAAAATAAGTAAATAAAATCTTTAAGAAAAACTTTGTTTACAGAAGAGAGCTGTTTGCTAATCCTTGAGTGGTTCTTAAATATAAGCATGCATCAGAATCACTTGGCGGGTTTATTAAAACAGAGTTCTGGATCCCAACCTCTGAGATTTTGATTCAGGATGTCTGGGTGGGACCCAAGACTTTGCATCTTCCTGCAAGTTTCCAGGGAATGCCAGTGGTGCTGGTCCAGGGACCACACTTTGAAAACCACTGCCTTAGAGAATCTGATGCACTGTGTACAAGCTTATTCATAGCAGCATAACCCAAAATGGAAACGCTCTAAATATCTATCAACAACAGACCATATAAATAGATTGTGGTAAACCCTTACAGCAGAGTATTACACAGTAATGAGAATGTAAGGAATACAGCTACATTCCTCAACATTGATGTATCTCACAAAATGTTGAACACAGGCAACACGCAGAAGACTGCATATAGTAAGAAGCAATTTATTATAAAGTTCAACAACAGCTAAGCTAATCCATGCGCTACATGGGTGGGAAAGCTATGAAGAGAGGCACATGAACTTTCAAACGTCCAGGTAATGGATCCCCTGGGGGAGGGAGGACATGGCGATTGGCAAAGGGTCCAGCAGGGTGGCAGTGATCTGGTAACATGGGGGGAGGGGTTGTATGGGGTTGGCTTTATTTGTTTGTGGTGTTCACTTCAGTTTTTAAAAAATTCGAGAAATGCATTAAGTTAAATCTTTAATTTCTGTAAAGCTCTGTCTAAGCTTATAAAGCTCTTACAACTCTTGCGTGCTTACAAAAAGCTAAACAGTAATCTAAATACTTGAAGTGTATTCACTCCGTGATCACCAGAGTCATGTGAGGTGGAGCCTGATACTATCCTTTGACAGAGGAAGGGCCGAAGCACGAGCTAGACCCAGCTCGAGAGCCCGAGCAGTTTCGTTCCTGAGCCTGATGTGTGGCAGTGAAGTTTCCCTCAAAGATTTTCACCTCTCATTGACATAGAAGGATGTCAGTAAGGGCCGTAGACATTTGATTCCAAATGAGGAAATTTCCGAAGAAACCTGTTTACTATTTTTACCTCCCGTGTCCAGTTCCGTGCCCAGTGTCCACACAGAGCAAGCCAATTCCTTTCTCAAGGGCAGCCACTGAGCATCTCTGTCTCCAGTGCCTTGCACTGTACTTAGCACATAGAGGGAGCTCAAGGAAGTCTCGGCTGGATTCTCCTCAACAGCCTTGTGTGTATTTGCCCACGGCTTTGACTGTGGTTCCGCCCTGGCATTCGGTCTTGTCCCAGTAACCCTGCCTTCCCCCTCTGGCCGCGACTGACCGTTGTTTTGTGACAAAGTTTCCAGTCCTTTTACTCTTGCTGGTTGCTTCAAAATTGGTTCGGTTTGGTTTTTTAATTCTTAAAAATGTCTTAGCCAAATCTCAGGTCTTCAGAGTGGTCACTGCAAGATAGGTGTCAGCATTACAAAATGGAACAGTTTGAGAAGAGCTGGGACCTGGAAGAGGCTGGGTGGGGTCTGAGGGTTTGTGTGCTTCTTTCTCACTCCGTCCACTCGCTCATTCCGTTCAGCGGTGGACAGACTGACTTTCCCGTCTCAGTCCTGCTGCCTGTGAAAATCATTTTGGTCAACATACTTAACAAGAATATTTAACGTGTGTGTGTGTGTATACCCACACATACATAGACATTTCTTTCCCACCTGCAATTCACTTAAGATTGACTTGTGACCTATACATTTTAATTTGGGCAATGTGAAATTCTTAGCTTGTCAATTAAGTGCATCAAATGGTTGCAAATATTAATTGAGAATAAATCTTACAGGTTGGATTATGAAGTGTGTTATATAAGTTCATATGCTATCTTTACGGATATCATTACCTTTCACTGCTGATTTTGTTTATCATCTTAAAAATAACCCAATTTGGTAATAAAGGTTTTTTTCCTACCCTCTCTACTTTAGTGGACAAACAAGATTAAACAAGGAGAAAATAATTCAAGGTTGGTATGTTATTATTTCTCCCTCTCCCCTTCAGTGTTCATGTGATGTGTGAGTTCATCGGGTCTGGTGGGGCGGGGTGGGCTGGGCGCAGGCCTGCACTGTGAGTTGGGATTGCAAAATAAAGCATCTTAGTCACAGAAATAGGATCAGAGCAGATGGTGACCAAGAGGACTCTTAAGTGAACTGGATGTAAAGGAGTATTCCACGTTGCCTCTGGGTAGCTTTAAAGTGGCCCCGGCAGCTGATTAAACTGTCTTAAAATACAACTGCCTGGATTTAAGATGATTTTATATTTGGAACCGTAAGGTTTACTGGCTGATGTTAATGGTATTTTCCTGCTAATAATATTTTAATTTTAGTAGTAACAAAGAGGATTAAAAATGAGAACTGTTCTCATATGGATGCTTACTTGATTCTGAATAGGTTCCCCTCCCTTGTTGTGTTAATTTGGGCTCAGATCTTTCAATCTCCCTACGATCTGGCTCGCCTGGCTTTTAAAGACTATTTTGGTGAACTTTCAGCTAGACTGTGCTATTTCTGTGCTGTGATTAGAAAAGCATTTTGTTTTATTTTTTTGGTTCGGGGATTGGGGTTGGCAGAAACTGATTTTCCTGCCCAGGGTGCCTGCCGGCCTCTCCTGGGTTCTAGTGGGATAATGTGCCTTTTGTTTCCCCGTTCTCGCACCCTCCCCGAGTTGCTCTTTGGACTCCGGTCCCTGACCGTCTTGTTCATTTGTTTCATGTATTACAAGTCGACAGTGGACCATGAATACAAGTGTTTGTGTTCATGCTTGTTTTTAGGTTTCTTTTGTTTTCTTTTTCTAATTTTGTGAGTTAGATACTTAGTTCTTGAAGTTATAACCTCCTTTTGATTTTAAGATTGCCAGGCTTATATATTTTTAAGTACTGTTTTGGTGCATACCTGCAATTTTGGTGTGTATTCAGAAGCAAGGATCTGAAATTTCCATTATGATTTCTTCATTGGCCTCTGAGTTACTGAGAACTGTTCACTAAGTTCCCCAGCGACCTGGCTTGCTTTGCTGTTGCTGTGCTTCATCTTTTAGGACTGACTTCGGGTGTGATGGCTTGTGTCCTGACAGTGGTTTACTTGGTGACACTTCTTTGAAGTTTAACATGATCTATCTTTGTAAATCTACCATCGTGTGTTTGAGAAAAATCTATGCTGCCTAATTGTTGGGTTTGGAGTTATATATAAAATAATCAACCTTGATTTTTTGTTCAAATCTTCTGTAATAATTTTAAAAATTTACAAATTTGCCTGCATGACCTAAATATCAATTTATGAATGAAATATGTTAAATTTCTGACTGGAATGGCCAATTTATTCTTTAATACCTGAAATTGCATAATGTTTGCTTTGTATGTCCTGCTTTTATATAGTTAGAGGCTATTTTATTAGGCACATTCAGCTTTAAAAATTGTTATATATTCCTAGTGAATTGGATCACTGGTTACTTACAGTGATCTTCACAGTTCTTACTAAGGCTTTTGTCACAAAGTCCTGCATTTCTAAGAGTAATATAGCTACTCCAGCTATTTTGGGGTTTGTCTGGTATATATTTTTCTGTTCCTTTCCTTTTAACCTTTCTGTGAACTCGTGTCTTAAGTATTATTACTTCATAAATACTGAGTAACTGATTTTGATTCTTTTAAAAAATAGAATCTGCCTTGTAATTGGCAAGAATAGTCAGTTTATTTACTCCTTTGGTGTTCTGTTCTCCCTTTTTCTAGTTTTCCTTTTTTGGTTGTTTTTATTTATTTTTTTACTTGTTTTTACTTCTTGAGTGCTTGCTTTTCTTGTCATTATCCAACCCCTTCTTACCTTCCCTACTGGCTTCGTAATGATAAACCATTTTTATTCCTTTTTTTTTTTAAGATTTTATTTATTTATTTTCAAAGAGAGGGGAAGGGAAGGAGAAAGAGAGGAGGAGAAACATCAATGTGTGGTTGCCTCTCACGTGGCCTCCACTGGGGACCTGGCCTGCAACCCAGGCATGTGTCCTGACTGGGAACCGAACCGGCGACCCTTTTGTTCGCAGCCTGCGCTCAATCCACTGAGCTACACTAGCCAGGCCATTTTTATTCTTTTAATGGTTAAAATTGTTCTTTAAACTTTTACCATTCATACTTAATAAAGATTAATATCCCATCTCCTGAAAAATACAAAGAACTTTTGATACTTTTGTTTAGTATCTTAATCCTATCTGTTTAAACTACAGGATGTAGCTGTTATTTAATTCGTTATTTAGACACTGTTTATATAGATTTACATATATATATTTACCAGTTCCTCATCATTTCTTTTGTATCCCAGACGTTCATTATTGAAATATCTTATTTTTTATTGTATTTTTTCCATTACCATTTAACCCCCTTATACCCACCTCCCCCCCGCCCCCCATCCTGTAATTGCCACCGTGTTGTCCATGAGTCCTTTTTTTTTTTGGCTCGATCCCTCCACCCCCTGACTCCTGCACCCCTTGCCCCATATTTGAAAGTTCCCCTGGTGCAGATTGGTTGATGGTCAAGATAATTTCATTTGTTTCTATTGTAGACAATTCTGTTTTTATACTATTTAATTTCTTTTAGTCTAGATCATTTTAGACTGACAGTGCTCTTAGCACTTGGGAGATGCGATTCTCTGTAGCTTTTTGGCTTTTATTGTTTCTGTAAGAAGTCTTCTCTCAGCAAATGGTGTTCCTTGGTAGGTAATTTGTCTTTCTCTAAAACTGCTTTTAGTATTCTACAGTTTATCTTAATATATATAGGAGGGCTTTTTAAAAATATTTATCCTGCTTGATGTACATTGTGTTTCTTTTATTTGTCGATGTCTGGAAAATTCTCAATCATTATCTCTTCATATTTCCTTTCCTTCATTTTTCCTTCTCTTTCTGGAGTTCCAGTTAGATGGAAGTTGAGAATTCTCATTCTCTCTGTTATGTCTCTAGTACATCAGAGATATGTTCCATCTGTATCCGTGCTGCATTCTGGGTAATGACTTCAGCCTTGTCTTTGAGTTTATTACGCCTCCCTGCAACTGGACCTCCCTTTATCCATCGAGGAAATTATTTTCTCCTTCAGCAATTCTATTTTTCATTAGTAAACATTCTGTTTGGTTCTTTTAGAAAGCTGTCTGGTAGTTTTTGATGAGTTTGTGTTATTTGCTTATTTTTGTGATTCTGCCTATTTTATAGTCTGTATTTTGATTTCACTGTCGGAAGTGTTACTGGTTCTAAATTTGTTACTTATTGTTTCCATGATTTTCGTTCATGATGGATTAATTTCTTGTGTGTCAAGTCTTTGAATAAACTATTTGCTCTAAATTAGTAGAAAACTTGTTATCCTTTTTTGAGAATGATTTGCTTTGAAGAGGATTTGCATTTGATTTTACCACTGACCTGAAACTACAGTACATTAGCCTGCTTATAGGATTGCTGTAATATTTGGGTTTCAGCTCAAGGTTTATGGTTGCTTTGCTTTGTCTCTTGGAGATTTTCCTTGTATCTTGTGAGCCCAGGAACACATCTCTCTCCCTCTTTCTCTCTTGCTCAATTGTTTTGTAGCAGGATAAGCATTAGAGTATCTAATCAGCCTTTCTTCTGTATATAGAGGTTCCAAAGTATTTTTCAAGTGAAAAAGAAGGAAGGGAGGGAAGAAGGAAGGAAGGAAGAAAGGGAGGGTAGGAGGGGGGATACAGTAGGGAATATTTGGGCAATGGAGATAGAAGGAAAAACTTTCTCAAGTGATGATCATACCACCCAAACATAACTCCCAAGTTGAGAATGTGGGACCAGAGCCAGCATTCATAAACTATAGCTAATTAAAGGGATGGAAAAATGTGAGAGGAGAAAGCTTGAGACAGTTGAATTTTCATTACCATCCAATTCCCATTAGGCAAACATTCTTTTGGGAAAATTTGAATACTTGAGCCTTTTATACTGGGTTATAGCTTAATTTTACTTGCCAGTTTTCTGAAAAGTTATGTGGAAAAGTACCCAAGGAAATATTTAAATAAAATATAAATAAATGCATTTATAGTCTCTTACATGTGATTTAATTTGCATACCTTATGTATATTTTTGAATGGTATTGTTCCTTCTCTTACTATCATAGGACAAGGCGTAGATGAGCCTCTTTCAGAAACTGGATTTAAACAAGCAGCTGCTGCTGGTGTTTTTCTAAATAATGTGAAGTTCACTCATGTTTTCTCCAGTGATCTCATTAGGACAAAGCAGGTAAGTTTAGAGTTAAGGTTTAGGGTGATGAGTCCAAAGTTTTAGCAGTTACAACCTTCAGAAATCTGCTACCAGAATCTGCAGGGAATTAAAACACACACACAATACCCCAGTCTTCCCCTCTCCTCAATAGAACTCTTCTTTTTTTTTTTTTTTTTTCATTTTTCTTTACTTCATTTTGGTAATTTTTAAATTATAATAGCTTGGGAAAAATCTAACAAAATGTGTAAAATAAAAACAAAAGACAAAGAAAGTGTCATGAGAGAGAGCCAGAAGAAACAATTGACAGGAGAATTTAACTCACAAAGGTATCAAATATTGGAGTAACTAGATACAGTTAAATAAAACAAAAAATGTTATTGCAAAGAAATAAAAGACATTTTTGAAATATCTTAAATATCTTTAGGGAATAGATTAACTATAAAAACAACCCCAGAGATTTAAAAAAGAACCAAAGCAACTACTAAAAGCTCAGTGGAAGGAGAATTTTTGTGACAACTCTGAGGGAATAACAGGGCTGGCATTTAGCCTTCCCTGAAAAACAACTAGAAAACAGTACAAAATTTGTCAAACACTCCTTTTCAGATACTGGACTTCAGGCAATGTGAGTTTATAATCCCCAAATGAAGTGGAAAAAATGAGGTGAGCCCTAGGATTGTCCTGAATTTTCTGCCAAAACAATATCTAGACTCTGGTAGGAGAAGCCAAATAGAGCCCAATGGCCTCAGTAAGTTCAGGAGGTAGGGCTTAGAACTTGGGAAGGTTAAATAACTAAAATGTGTAGGGCAGAGTGAGTTGCACAGAGAAAGAACTCTAGAAATATATATAGGGAATCCCCTTAAATCTTCAGTGGACTATTAGTCTGCACATATGTAGAGCAAAACTGCATGAAGTCAGGCAAAACACAACTTCAGGGGAGAGAGCAAATGCTGAGGAGTTGTAAGCTGAGCTATTCCTAGAACTCATGGGGTTTGGTAATCAATTCGAGTTCCCGTCAGCTGAAGTAAAGAGATTTCATTGAATACATAGAGCATACAGCAGGGTTGTCATAGGCTCACACCTTCGTAAGTGAGGCTAAACTATCCTTAGAGGAACGTAGTGAGGAGAGAAATAGAAGATACAACAATAAAAACCCAACAAATTTCTAGTGATGAATAATAGGATATTCTGAAATGAAAGTTTCACGGGATGAAATCAACAGCAGAATAGACACTGTGGAAGAGGTCAGTGAACATGAAGGCATGGAAACAATATTCTAAAATTATAGAAAGAAAAAAGACTAGAAAAGAAGAAATGAAGTCTCAGTGAAGTACAGTGCAATATCAAGTGATTTAATTTACATGTAGTTGAAATCCCAGAAGGGAAGTGAGGTGGTAGATGAGTATGAGGAATAAATACATACTTTGAGGAAATAATGACTAAAAAATTTCCATATATGGAACCATAAACGACTCCGAATAGCTGCAGATATTTTGAGAAAGAAGAACAAAGCAGGAGGGATCACAATATCTGATATCAAACTACTACAAGGCCACTGTAATCAAAACAGCCTGGTACTGGCATAAAAACAGGCTCATAGACCAATGGAACAGAACAGAGAGCCCAGAAATAAACCCAAGTCTCTATGGGCAATTAATATTTGACAAAGAGGGAAGAAGCATAAAATGGAGTAAAAACGGCCTTTTAAACACATGGTGCTAGGAGATCTGGACAGCTACATGCAAAAAAGTGAAACTTGAGCCCTGGCTGTGTAGCTCAGTGGATTGAGTGTGGGCTGGGAACCAAAGGGTCCCGGTTCGATTCCCGGTTGGGGCACATGCCTGGGTTGCGGGCCAGGTCCCCAGTGAGGGCCACGTGAGAGGCAACCATATATTGCTCTTTCTCTCCCTCTCTTTCTCCCTCCCTTCCCCTCTCTCTAAAAATAAATAAATAAAATATAAAAAAAAAAAACCCCAAAACTCTATCACCAAGTTACACATACACAAAAATAAATTCAAGTTGGATAAAAGACTTAAATATAAGTCGTGACACCATAAAAGTCCTAGAGGAAAACATAGGTAGGAAGGAAAACCTCAGACATTCCACTCAGCAACATCTTCACTGATAGGTCCCCTAAAGCAAGGGACATAAAGGAAAGAATAAACATATGGGACCTCATCAAATTAAAAAGCTTCTGCATGGCCAAAGAAAACAGCATTAAAATGAAAAGAGAACCAACTATATGGGAAAACATATTTGCCAATGATACCTCGGACAAGGGTTTGATCTTCAGAATATATAAAGAACTCACACGACTCCACTCCAGGAAGACAAAAAACCCAATTAAAAAATGGGCAAACGACTTGAACAGACACATCTCCAAGGAGGACATACAGAGGGCCCAGAGACATATGAAAAGGTGCTCAGCATCTCTAGCCATCAGAGAGATGCAAATTAAAACCACAATGAGATGCCACCTCACACCAGTCAGAATGGCCATCATAAACAAAGCAACAGACAAGTGTTGGAGAGGATGCAGAGAAAAGGGAACCCTACTGCACTGTTGGTGGGAATGCAGACTGGTGCAGCCACTGTGTAAAAAACAGTATGGAATTTCCTCAGAAAACAAAAAATGGAACTGCCTTTTGAACCAGCAATTCCACTGCTGGGATTATACCCTAAGAGTTCTGAAACACCAATCCGAAAGAACCTATGCACCTCAATGTTCATAGCAGCACAATTTACAATAGCCAAGTGCTGGAAGCAACCCAAGTGCCCATCAGCAAATGAGTGGATCAAGAAACTATGGTACATTTACACAATGGAATTCTACACAGCAGAGAGAAAGAAGGAGCTTATACCCTTTGCAACAGCATGGATGGAACTGGAGAGCATTATGCTAGGTGAAGTAAGCCAGGCAGTGAGGGATAAATACCATATGATCTCACCTGTAACTGGAACATAATCAACAAAAGAAAAAAGCAAACAAAATACAACCAGAGACATTGAAATGAAGAACAATCTAACAGTAGTCAGAGGGGAGTGGGGAGGGGACTGTGGGGAGAAGGGTTTTCAGTAGCTACTATAAAGGACACATAGACAATACCAAGGGTGAGGGTGGAAGCAAGGCAGGGAGTTGGGTTTGGAGGGGATTGAGGGGAGGGAGGGGAGAAAATGCAGACAACTTTAATTGAACAACAATAAAGTAATTTTAAAAAACAGCTGCTTTCAAAAAAATTCAAAATCTTAAAAAAAAAAAAAATTCCAAATAGACACCCAGTACAAATTCTTTGAAAAACTAGGTGAAATCAAAACTTTCTCTTAAGTAAAAGTTGAGGGACCTAAAAAATAGAACTGCACTTACATGGTCAATGGTTTTTGAGTGTTTTTGGTCCATTGGGTTTTGACCATGGTGCCAAGGCAATTCAGTGATTGAAAGGGTCGTCTTCTTTATAAAAGGTGCTGAAACATGGGGCTGTCCATGTGGAAAAATGTGAGCGTTGACTCTTACACAACACAAAAATTAATTTGTGATTTATTATAGCACTAATCTAAAAGCTAAATTTATAAAACTTATATAAGAAAACACAGGTGGAAAATGTTTATAAAGTTTTTGGGGGACAAAGCTGATAATTCTACAGAATTGTTGGAAGATAATAAATGATCAGATCCAGAAAGTAACAAATCCTGCTCAGGATAAAGAAAAACCCACTTCTACTCTTAAAACAAAATTGCAAAATTCCAAAGAATAAGAAGGAAAAGCATCATCTACTAGAAACCAATATTAGGCTATCAACAAATTTGTCAGTATCAATAATAATTTCTTTGAAGTGCTGGGAGACAGTAGGATTAGCCTAGACTTTTATACCCAGCAAAACATTTTCTAGAGTGTAGGCCAAATGAGGACATTTCAGACAAATAGGCTGTAAAGAACTTTCAAAGGATAACTGAAGAAGGAAAATAATTCCAGAAGGAAAACCTGAGTCTCAGAAAAGAATGATGAGGGAAGAACTTGGTAAAGGTTTAGGTAAATATAAATAACTATAAAACAGTAATGATAATAATGTCTAATTTATGGGGGGAGTTAAAAAACAAGGCAGGTTGTGGACTTAATTTCTACAGTTTTGCAAATACAGTGTCTCCTGTCAGTTAAAAATAACCAGGCACACAATGAGAAGGAAATGTGTATAAAAATAAATAATAAAGGCAGCAGAAGCAGCCATGGGAGTTATCTGGTAAGGGGAGTTGTCAGACACAGGCTTTAAACAGTCATTTAATGCATAGGTAAAATACTTGGAGATTATTAGCAGAGAACTGGAAGCTCTAAAGAAAAATGCGAATTCTAGAACTGAAATTCAGAATTAAGACTTGATGGATTTGACATCAATTTAGATACACCTGAATGGAGAATTAATGAACTAGAACCTTTTCTGTAAAGAATCAGGTAGTAAATTTTTTTTTCTGTGGGCTATATGGTCACAGCTCTTCAACTCTGCTGTTGTACTTTGAAAGCAGCCGTAAACAATACATAAATGGCTGCGTTCTAATAAAACTTTATTTACAAAAACAAGCAATGGTCTTGATTTGACCTGTAGGCTGTAGTTTGCTGACTTCTGAACTGGAAGTTATGTTAGAAGGAAATACGAAAATCTGGTATGAAGAGAGAAAAGACTAGCAGTGCAGAGAGGCAAATTTTGCAAAGAAAAATTAATTCTAGTTCTTTTTTATTCACTAAGAAGCCATGTATTATTTTGGCCAGGATGATTTTTTTTTAAAGATTTTATTTATTTATTTTTTTAGAGAGAGGGGAAGGGAGGGAGACGGAGAGAAACAGCGATGTATGGTTGCCTCTCACATGGCCCTCACTGGGGACCTGGCCCGCAACCCAGGCATGTGCCCTGACTGGGAATTGAACTGGTGACCCTTTGGTTCCCAGCCCGCGCTCAATCCACTGAGCTACAGCAGCCAGGGCAGAATGATTATTTTTATGAGAAGATTTTATCAGTTGTCTTGATTTTTCAGACTGTGCATGGGATTTTGGAGAAGAGCAAATTTTGCCAAGATATGACAGTAAAGTATGATTCAAGACTTCGAGAAAGAGTAAGTAACTTATGTATTTTTCTTTCCCCAAAATTATCAATAACCACCTCAAGTTATCACGTGGCTAATAATTCATTCCTGCTAGGGATAAGGAAAGAGCTAACATTTGTTAAGAATCTGTGATATAACAGTCATGTCATAAACTCTCATACATGATATCTTATTTAATTATTAAAATCATATAATATACATCTTAAATTATAAAAGCAAGGTATACTTATAAGAATTTAACACAGTCCAGAAGAGTTTAAAATAAAATTGAAAAGCTCTCCCTCAGCTTCCCAATTCTACTCCCTGACTTTAAGCAGAAATAGCCCACTTTATACAGCAGCAATGAATCTCTCTGAAACTGTGATTTAGCTAAACCATAGAACAATTTTATATCTGAGATTTCACTCCAAGTCTCCTAGAAGACTTTTTATCATGGCCTATAATACTGACCTATTAACTGGTCAATGTCCCTGTCAGCCCTGTGATTTCTTCTTTGCCTGAGCAAAAATGTAACAGAATGGTTAGGGCATCTTTAAAAAAAAAAAAATACATTTATTGACTTTAGAGAAAGAGGAAGGGGGAAAGAGAGAGAAAAATACTGACTGGTTGTTTCCCATACACACTTCTACCAAGGACTGAACCTGCAACCTAGGTATGTGCCCTGACTGGGAATCAAACCTCAACCTTTCGGTGTATGGGAGGATGCTCCAACCAACTGAGCCACACTGGCCAGGGCTGGCTAGTGCATTTTTAAAAAATTCCTTTTCATAACTTGCATGTGTTCTCTGTTATAGTTACGTGCGTGCGCGCGTGTGTGTACACACACACACTAGAGCTCCAGTGTAAATACTGCTTGGAAAGGCTCATTCTGTGCCTGAGAACCAGTGCTCAAATGTTAAACAAGAAAGTTCTGAGTTCAGTGAACACCAAACAGGACCTATTATGTAGTAGTAGCAAGCATTATTTATCATCAGGCGGGGACATCTCTTCTCTCTCGGAGTTCTCTCCCTGAGGAATTTCACCCTCTCTTATGATTTTAGTTAACGAGCTGATGATTTTTAAATAGGTGCTTTTAGCTTAAATCTCTAACCTGAGCTGCACACTCATAGGTATCAAACTGCCTGCTGTTTATTTCTGTTTGAATGCACCACAGCCACTTCCAGCTCAGTGGACTGCACTCTCCTTTCTCCGCCTGGCTCCTGCTTCACCCAGTTGTTCAAACCATTCATTCTTGATTCTTCACTGTCTCTCACACTGCACATCTGTCATCATCTGGTCAATTCTGCCTCTAAATGGTTCTCGAATCCTTCATTGCTTTGCAAACCCACTCCTGCAGTTCACTGTCATCTGTCACCTACATCACTGTCACCTGTCACCTAGATTTTCCGATTTTCACTGCACTTTCTTTTCCAATCTGATGTCCACACTGCCAGCCAGAGTAATCTCTGGGAAATCTGGTTGCTGCACACCTGTATAAATCAGTTCGCTACTTCTCTTCTCTTTCATCCTTAAAGGTAGTCATGCTCTTACCTGGCTATCTGTCGGTGTCCTGTGGGATTGGCTCTGTTGCCTCCACCCGCCTCCTTCCTTTTCCCTTGTGCTTGGTGGCCAGTTTGATAAAATATTAGCGAGCATTCCAGTGGTGCTCACCACTTTCTGACCCTGTTCCAAGTGCTGCAAGTTTATGAATCTTCACGACAACCAGACGTTGTGAAGATTTAAAAACATCAAGTTTTAGCCCCCATTTTATAGGTGCAGAAACAAAGGCACGCAGAAATCAAGTCCATGCTCAGGGTCACAGAGCTGGTGTGAGGCAGCGCTCGGGTTGAAGTCGAGGCCATCTGGTTCTGGAGTCCCGTGTTTGCACCACTGGCCGTGAGCCTCTCGAGCGTGTCGGAGTTGCCCGAACAGCCCGTGTTCTTTCCTCACTGCACTTCTGAATCTGTCTCTACTCTCCCCGGGATACTTGCTCCCCAAACCTGGCCCAGTTCCACTCACCCTGAGGCTTTGACCTTCTCCGATCCTCAAATCCAGATTGGAAGTCTCTGCTCTGTGTGTCTCTGTCCAGTGTTTCCCTCCATCCCAGCACTTTCTCACTACCGCTGCTAGGTTAGTGTCCCCACTACGCTGTGATCTCTACAGGGACAGGGAGCCACGTGTCACCTGCTCTCCTTCACTGCTCTGGCCTTACTGCCTAACGGGCTTCAGCTTAGCATTTGGAATATTTGACCAGTGGATGTTTCCACAGAGCAAGTGGCGATTATGAATGTTCCCGTCTGTAATAGAGGTTGCTCCAGATATAATTGAGGATGTAAGAGTTGGACTTGAGGATTGTCAGACCACCTGGCGAAAAATGTGCATATGCTCCTATAAAAATATTTCACTGTTGGACTCTGTTTGATGGTATTGTTAGAATCTTCTGGTTTCATCGATGCAGACCGTACATAATGATTTATCTCTTACGATATTTTATTATGCAACTAATCCATTATCATTGTGGGGAATTATGAGTTCAGAGGAGATACAATAAGGGAAGTAGAAAGAAACCACACTCCTGAGGTGATTACTTGTTGTATTGTAAATTCACTGGAGGCACTTTTGTTTATTGGACCCTTGCAGAAATACGGGGTTGCAGAAGGCAGGGGGCTGAGTGAGCTAAGGGCAATGGCGAAAGCAGCTGGGGAAGAAAGCCCTGGGTACACACCACCTGGAGGAGAGACCTTAGACCAGGTACGTACCCCTGGGGCACGCTGATGAACTTGCCAGTGTCACCGTAACTGAAATCTGACTTTTTTTTTCTTGTATATTAGATGTTCCTAAATTTTAGATAAGCAGTGTGAAAGTTGTTTGGTTTATAAAACAATTCTGCATCATACCGTTTTTTTTCTTTTTAAGCTACCCTCGCTTTCTCATTGACTATTAAGTTGGCAGTCGTAGCTGATGGTGGGTTTAAAGGATGTGTGCTGTTGGGGTAACTGTTAAGGAAACTCTTTGAATATGGAGCAGTGACTTCAGCAGTGGTAGTGGTAGTCAGTAAAGCGAGTGGTGATGTTCAAGGAGAATGACAGGCAAAATAATTCAAGCCATGAAATCCTCAGGCCTCTGCTGCCTCTCCGGCTCTGTGACAGCATCGCCTTGCTTGCATTTCTTTGGATCGTTCTGCTTTTGAATTGTATTATTGGTGATTTTCCCCCTTGTTCATTATTTTCATAATTTTTTTGTAAAGATTTTCTATTAACTTAGTAAAGGAAAGGTTTTTTTTCCTTGTTGTTCTAAGTAAACTGAAGTATCAGATGTCGTTTCCTAGTTAATACCATTTTATGGTTTTCTGTTTACTTGCAGACTTCTCTAACTAGACTCTGAGTGCTTTGAGTCAGGAATTAGGAATTGTACCGTAGTCATCTTTGCCCCAATGTGCTTCCATACTTCCAGTAATACGGTGGGCCCTCACTAATGTCCATAGAAATACTGATTGGATGAATAGAAATATAGTGTTTCATCTGCTCATATGGTGCTTATATTGACATAGTAGAAAAATCCAGTCAGGTTTTATGTTTCTGTTTTAGAACAGTTATTAATCTCACTTATTTCACCTTTCCTTGTAGGTGAAGATGCGTGGAATAGACTTTTTTGAATTTCTTTGTCAACTGATCTTGAAGGAAGCAGGTCAAAAAGAACCGATTTTCTCAGAAACTTCAAGCAACAGTCTGGAAACTTCTTTGGCAGAGATATTCCCTTTAGGAAAAAACTGTGCCTCCAAATTTAATTCGGGCAGCAGCACTCCAGAATTAGTAGCCAGTGTCTTAGTTGTGAGTCATGGTGCCTACATGAGAAGCCTGTTCAATTATTTTCTGACTGACCTTGAGTGTTCCTTACCAGCAACTGTGAGCACATCCGAACTTACATCAGTCAGTCCCAACACAGGGATTAGTCTCTTCATCATAAACTTTGAGGAAGGAAGAGAAGTTAAACCAACAGTTCAGTGCGTTTGCATGAACCTACAGGATCATCTAAATGGAGTGACTGAAACTTGCTAAAAATCTAACTGTTTTGAGCCTCTGAGGGAGGGAGTGCCTTTGACTTTATTTATTTGCATCCTGTGCTGTTGCTGATTTGGAAACAGTTAGAAAGCTGTCCACTGTAACAGGTGTTAAAGCTTGAATGGAATCATAGCCACATAAAACACTAATGGAAAACCATTTAGAATTGACTTTTGTCTGAGTGCAGTTGGCATTTTCCTGAGTATTTGCACCACTCTGCTTAGTTATATATCTCTGGATTATAAATGGATGAAGAAACTCAGTATTGCAAATTGGGGGATTAATAACCTGATTATGGTTTTTTTCTTTTCTGTTGATATTTTTAATGTCTGAAAAATCTAGCTTATTTTATTGGCTCTTGATAACATACTGTATGGTTTGTGCTATCTCCGTCCAGTGCTTGGAAAAAGGAACTATTTATAATTCCCACTGCGTATTTATAGTGCCAATATGGTATATTTTAAAAGTCCTTTAAATGAAAAGTGCTTACCATTATAAGTTTATATAAGGCAAAATGACACTAATTTTTAATATAGAAATCAGCTGTTAGAATTGTTCAGTCCAGAAGGTTTGAAATGTGAATAAATGAAAATTAGGGTACAGAATGGTCTGGTGAGGAAGAAGTTAAAGCGTCACTTGATTTGAAAACACGGAAGAAGGAATCCAAGCAGGAAAAGGTGAAGTTCTTCCTTATCTCATCTGTAGACTGAAGGGTTTAGTGTGAGGACGGCTCTAAAGAAAGTAAACAGGCACCAGTGTACTGCACAGAAACCTCAGAACAAAAGTGCGTGCTTCGTTAAAGAAAAATGGCACTCTGGTAACTGCAGGTGTGAGGTTTTTGTGGAAGGTACAGATGAGGTTGCCTCTTCTTCCCACTAGATGGCAGTGCAGAAAGGGATATTGGTTAAGTTAATTTTGTTCATATGATTGGGCCCTTAAAAATCCTTATCTAAATGAAGACACGTTTTACATACACAGTTGCTTTTCAGTTTGCGTGTTGGTGAATGCTCTGAGTCTCAACTTATGAAAGAATTAACACTAGAGTGTGTCAGTTAAGGCTAAAGCCATGTCTAGTCAGCATTGACTTTGAACATCATGTGAGCCGCACATGCAGGGCGGCATTCTGCTGTTCCCCGTGTGTCCAGCACCAGCCGCTTTCGTGCCAGTGTTGGAACGGAGCATGTGGCTGAGCACCAGAGAAGTACGCTGCCAGTGAAAATTTGACAAAGTAACTGAAAAGGACGAATAATAATAACACATGCATTCCCGTCATCCAGAAGTAATATCCCCCCTTTTTAGGACATAACTGATTGTGGTGTAAGTCAAAGTCCTCATCTCACCACTTCCTGCGGTCCGGGCCCTCTGGTGCTCCTGGAGGCTCCCACCACAGGGGGTCTGTGTGTGCGTCCCCCATTCTGTACGTTTCCACCTGGGGTCTTAAGGACACAGTATTATTTTGGTGTTTTAAAAATATACATAGATATCTTCAGGCTGTCTGTATCCTTTATTTTTACTTATTTTATCTCGGGGCTGTTATGTTGGTTTCTATACATCTGTTTACTTAAAATCACTGTGTTCTGTTGAATAAATATGGCATTTTTGTGTATTTATTCTCCTCTATTAGTGGGTATTTAGGTATATTCAACATTTTCCCATAGAAGCTGCTGCAAGGAGTAGCCTTTGCATGTCTTCTCTTGCTGGGCGATAAAACACATGCATCTGCTGTTCGACAAGAGCTAAGGTGTTTTCAGAATGGACGTTCTGTTTTTCAGCCTTGCTAGCAGTACTCAGAAGTTCCTATCCTCCACGTCTTTGTCAACACTTGACTCTCTGGACAAAATTTTGTTAATCTAATGAGTGAAAAATATTATGTTATTATTTTCATGAGCTTTTCTGTGATTGCTAATGGGTCTGGGTGTTTTTTTTTCCCATGTGTATATTGACAATTAGGACTTCCTCACTGGTGAATCACCCAGTATATATGCTTTCCCTGATTGCCTCCTGGGCTGTTCAGGGTTTTTTAGTGAGTTGCAGGAGTAACATCGCAAATACCTTCCAGTTTACTTGCCTTTTACATGTTTATCATGCACTTTTTAATATTTTCTTAAAATTTATTTTTCAGTTACACTTGATAGACAATATTATATTAGTTTCAGGTGTCCAACATAGTGATTAGACATTTGTATAACTTACAAAGTGATCACCCTGAGAAGTCTAGCACCCACCTGGCACTTACCTTGTTATTACGGTGTTATTGACTGTCTTCCCTGTGCTATACTTTACATCCCCGTGACTGTTTTTATAACTGGTAACTTGGTACTTGTTAATCACTCACACCTTTTTCACCCATTCCCCTCCCCTTCCCATCTAGCTACCATCAATTTGTTCTCTGTGTGAGTTCTTCCCCTGCTTTGTTTTTTAGGTTTCACATATAAGCTAAATCATATATTTGTCTTCCTCTGACTTATTTTACTTATCATAGTACCCTCTTGGTCCATCCATGTTGCAAATGGTAAGATTTTATTCTTTTTTATGGCCAATATTCCATTGTGTATATGGACCACACCTTTATCCATTTGTCTATTGATAGTGATACATTATTATTAACTAAGGTGCAGAGTTTATTCAGATTTCCCTAGTTTTTACCTACTACCCACAATGCCCAATCCCGTTCCATGCCACAGTACATTTAGTTGTCGTGGCTCCGTAGGCTCCTCTTAGCTGTGACAGTTTCTCAGATTGTTCTTTTTTTGATGACTTTGGCCGTTTTGAGGAATACTGGTCAGGTGTTCTGTAGGATGCCTCTATTGGAATTTGATGTTTCTGTCATCATTAGAGTGGGGTTAGTGTATTTTGGGAGGAAGAGACCGTAGAGGCGCACTATTATTTTCATCACATCAAGTGCACATGCTATCAATACGGCTATTTCGTTTGGAGTACTGATACTGAGTTTGATGTTGACCTGAATCACCTGGCCAAGGCAGTGTTTGTCAGATTTTTCCACTGTAAAGATACTTCCCCCTCCTACCCTTCCCATGCTGTACCTTTTGAAAGGAAGTCACTGTGTACAGTGGAGGTCAATGCTGCCCTCCTTGAGAACAGAGTATCAACATGAATTATTTGGAATTCTGCCTGAGAGAGTGGACCTTTATTTATTTATGTATTCAATTTTTTATTTTTTCTGTAAGATTTTGAACTTTTGAGCTAATTGACACTTTTTTGTTGGCCCAATATATGGTCCATATTGAGGGACATTTCATTTGTACTTGTAAAGAAAGTATATTCTGTAGTTCTTGGGTTTAGTGTTCCATTAATGTAAACTATATGCAGTCCATCACTAGTGCTGCTCAGCCATCTCCATCCTTGCTGATGTTTTGTCTGGTTATGTCCCGTTAAATCAGTCATGGAGAGAGGGGTGTGCATATATTTCCAACAAAGATTAGTACTTGTCTGTTTCTCCTTTCAGTTTTGTCAATTTTGCTTCATTTGCTTTGTGGTTGTTTTTAGAAACAAACATTTATGATTTTTATGTCTTCCTTATGAATGGGCCCTTTTATAATCGTAAAATGTTCCCCTTTCCTATGGCAATGTTCCTGAGTTTGAAGCGTATTTTGTATGATATTAATGTAGTAAGCCCATATTGCTTACTGTTTTCACTGTATGCATCTGTTATAAACTGAATTGTGTCCCCCCACCCTCGTTCATTGAAGGATTAGTGCCCAGTTGAAGCCCTGGCTCCTAGGAATGCAGAAGTTAACTGTTTTTGGAGTTGGGCCTTTAAAGAGGCAGTTAAGATAAAGTGAGGCCAGTAGGGTGGCCCCCAATTCAATCTGACTGGCGTCATTGGAAGAAGAGGAAATTTGGAGATCCCAGGGATACATGTGCACAGAAAAAAGACTGTGAGAACACACGGAGAAGTCAGCCATCTGGAAGCCAAGGAAAGGGGCCTCAGAGGGAAGGAACCTGCTAACCTCTTGGTTTCAGACTTCTGGCCTCCAGGACCCTGAGGAAGTTAATTTCTGTTGCATAGGCCGCCCAGTCTGTGGGGTTTTATTACGGCATCCCTAGCATACTGATTCAGCCCCTTTCCTTCTGCTGGGTATTTTATTTAATGCAGTCTGACCATTCCTGCCTTTAGTTGTGTTTTATTTGCATATAGTGTAATTATTGGTGTGATTGGGCTTAGTCTGTCATTTTTTTATTTGTCCCATCTGATATTCTGCTGTTCTTCCTTTTCCGCTTCCTTTTGAGATAATAGAATATTTTACAGTATTTTCTTTTAATACTTCTATTGGCTTTTGCCCGTAACTATTTGTACTATTAATATTATTATTTGGGGGATTAGGAATTACAATATTCAATATCCTTGACTTGTCATGGCCTACTCAGGGTTAATGTATGACTTTCACATGCGTGTTACAGTCTTGCAACCATGTTGTTTCGTTACCCTTCCCATCCTGCGTGGTAATTTTTCCATTTGTATGACACATACATGTATTATTAATCCCACGGTGCAGTGTTGTAGTTTTTGCTGTAAGCAGTATTGTAAGGAAATCAAAGAAATTATTATTTATATTTGTATTTTATATGCATATTGTACATTTTAATAGTTTAAATTTACCATTTTTATTTTTTTCTATTTCTGATGCTCTTATTTCTTTCCCATGGTTTTCCCATGTGGTGTTACTTCTTTTTCAGCCTGGTAACGGATTCTCTCAGTTTTCATTTCACTTTCATTTTTTCCCACCTTCATTTCATTCATGTTTTTGCTGGATATATAGTTCTGGGTAGGTAGCTTGTACTTCCCTTGAAACTTTCCAGTGTGCCATTCTGTTGTCTCAGAAGATAAAACTATGGCACTGGCTTTTGAGAGAAGAAAAAAAAAAACTTTCATTGTGGCATCTACCAGTAAGGGGACAGGAGGCAAGGCTCGAATTTGTCTTCCCGGCCCAGGGTTTGGGACAAGATTTAAGGGGTCTCAGCATGGGAGCTTCCTGGATAACGGACCCTTCGCTTCTGAAAGGGTTCCAGTGTTCACCTGGGTTCTGGTCATGCCCCAGTTCTTCGGTTCTGATGTGTGTGTGCAGGGTGGGGGGTGGGAGGGAGCAGTTAAGGGTTCACCAGTGCTCATCTCCAGTGCTGTATCCAGGATTCAAACTTTGGTTCAGGTCTTGTTAGAAACAGGACAGGACCAGTCAGAGCTGGTTCTTCAGTTACCATGAGAAATCAGCCATAATTCTTATAGTTGTTCACCTATATGTAAAGTCTCATTTTCGTGCAGCAACTTTCAAGATTCTATCTTTGCTTTCAGCAGCTTGACTGTGATATACCAAAGTGTAGTATTCTTTGTGTTTATTTTGCTTTTGGTTTGCTGAGCATCTTGTAATAGCACATTGGTTTTTTAACCAGTTTGAGGAAAATTTTAGCCATTCTGCCTTCAAATATTTCTTATTCCTAAACCTTTTCTGCCCTTACCTTTCTGGGATTCCACTTACACATATTTTGGACAGTTTGATATTATCCCACAGATCACTTATACTCTGGTTATTATTTTTTAAACTTATTTTTTCTCTCCAGAGTAAATAGCTTATTTTAATTAAAAAATTTTTTAAAGATTTTATTTATTTATTTATTTTTAGAGAGAGAGGAAGGGAAGGAGAAAGAGAGGGACAGAAACATCAGTGTGTGGTGGCCTCTTGCACACCCGTTACTGGGGACCTGGCCTGCAACCCAGGCATGTGCCCTGACTGGGAATTGAACTGGTGACCCCTTGGTTCACAGTGCTCAATCCACTGAGCCACACCAGCTAGGGCTAGTAATTTGTTAAATATTAAGTGGCTACATTTTTTTTTCATCTCCAACCTTCTATTAAGCCCATTTAATAATTATTTTATTTCAGATATTGCACTTATTAATTCTAGATTTCTATTTGGTTCTTTTCTATTATTTGCTTTCTATCCTGAGATTCCTAATCTGTTCGTTCATTATGATCAAACTTAGAAGTCCTTAAGTTTAGTTACAATAGCTGCTTTAAATTTCTTGCCTGCTAATTCCAACATCTGGGACATCTTACAGTTGGTTTCTAATGAATGTATTTTCTCTTGACTGGGCCATTTTCCCTTATTTCTTCTCATAAAGTGTGGATGATACCATGTATTGAGTCTGGATTATGTCATCTTCCTTTACAGGTTCAAGAGTATTCAGTTTTGTCCTGGCAGACAGTCAGACTAGTGACAGGCTTCCTTATAATTCTCTGTTAGAGCAGGTCAGCTTCAGTGTTGCGTTTAGTTTTATCCTTGGGTATATCCTTTTCCTGGGACTTAGTCTTTCCCTCTAAGGTGTGGCCTTCTGTGGTCTCAGTTAATGCTGATGCACTCAGTGAATCTCTGCCCTGGCTTCCGTGGGTTTCTAGTGTTTCTCTGCATTGTATGGTCTCTGGTGTCACTCACTGTTCATCTCCCAGTTCTTCGTTAGGTCTGCTGGGTCTTTCTCCCTGTGCATGTGCAGCCCAGCCCTCTTCCAGAGGCTGCAGTGCATGCTCATGAAGACTTCCGAAATCTCCCCGTAGCACAGCTCCCTCCTCTCAGCTACCCAGTCCAGCTGCTTGCTCAGCCCAGTGAGATCGCCAGTCTGCCTGTGTTCCATCTCCCTGTCAAGTGTTTCTAAGTCAGAAAGGGACGGTCGTGGGGAATGACTTGTAAGTTTCCCTTCTCACAGTCTTTTGCTACTCCATGCCTGGAGACAATTGCCATGGATATTTTGTTTTATAGTTGTTTAGGCAGGACAGCAAGTCCGGTAGCAGTTACTTGTTGATGACTAGAAGTGAAGGCTGTATGATTATAAGTATTAACTTAGTTAAGATGCACAAGAGTTCTGTATAAACATTAAATGTCTATACAAATATGTACGGTGGCTGAGGTAATATCTTTTTTTTTTTAAAGATTTTTATTTATTTATTTTAGAGAGAGGGGAAGGGAGGGAGAAAGAGAGGAAGAGAAATAGCAATGTATGGTTGCCTCTCACATGGCCCTCACTGGGGACCTGGCCCGCAACCCAGGCATGTGCCCTGACGGGGAATCGAACAGGGACCCTCTGGTTCCCAGCCCGCGCTCAATCCACTGAGCTACACCAGCCAGGGCTGAGGTAATATCTTTATTAAGCAAGGATTTCCAGTTCTATAGAGAAGATAAAGATTGGGCTTTAATGATCAGGTCTGTGAAGCTTCTGGCAGCCATATGTATATAATGTAATGCACTTATACACATGTATATTACACAAACACACACCTCCTCCCACCCTCACCCTCCTAATTGTGCTGTGTTACAGCCTTTAAAATTTCCTTTCTTTAGGAAGAACTTTTATGGACAGAGTAAGGAACCCTTTCAAGCCCATGGAAGGAAAGTGTCCACAGGGTATCTTTTTTTTTTTTCTCTCTCTCTCTACAGCATTTAATTCTCCTATACAGGAAGGCCTGTTTGTTCCCAAATGGTAATTTTGGTAATGCTCCATCCCTATGGGTTATCAGATTTTAAAGTCCGTTGGACCAGAAACAAAACTGAAATACTGTGGAGGGATAGAACTTGTAAGCAGAGATCAACTTATCTGTGTCAAAAAAAAAAAAAGAATTTTAGAAACAATATCTGCCTTTTGTCAGTCTGTTACACGTGCTCAAAGAAATAGAGCATTTGACCTGGTCTCCGGGGTCTCCCCTGATGGCTGCCCACACCCCTGCTCCACAGTGAGGGGGACTTCGGCACTCGGACTCATACAGGGGCGTAATCAGAGGACAGTCTCCTTAGAACTTGTCAGAAGATCATTTGAGCACCAGTTAAAATAGTGAGTTCAATACTAAATTCTTTTACATTGTTAAAAGGGAGGAGTTCTTAGCTAAAGTCAGGTAGTGAAAAACTATAGACTTGAGCCAATGTAAATTTGAATGCAGAGAGATGTCGGTGTGTAATAAGCATTTTTGGCTGCCTGTGTTTGGGTAGCTGGGCAGAGAGAGATTGAAGGAGGATTTCCGAGGACACGAGTGTCAGAGAAGACATGTGGATCCGTTATCTGCCCTGCTATGGAGGCGCACAGGGCGCGAACACTGTGTGCGCTAAGTACAAAGCATCTGGTTTCCAGGGATGTTGATGTGGCTGCGTCAGTGTGTGTTTTTCAAGCCAAAAAAATTCTCTCTTTAAAAAAACATTTTAGAGCTACAGTTGTCAGAAAGCCAATATTGATAAAAATTTTTCCTTAATTTTCAATAATTCCATCTGAATTAATCAAAATTGCTGAATCTATTTACGAACCAATGAAACCTGAACACTGATTCGAAAGAATATGTGCACCCCTATGTTCACTGCAGTGTTCTTCACAATAGCCAAGATCTGGTAGCCGCTCAACTGTCCATCGGTAGTTGAGTGGGTAAAACAGCTGCGAGGCATTTGCACAGTGGATACTGGCTGGCTGTATAAGAGAGGAGCTCACCTTCTGCAACAGCATGGGTGGACCTGGAGAATATTACGCTGAGAGAAATAAGCCAGTCAGAGAAAGACAAACACCATATGATTTTACTCATATGTGAAATTTAATGAGAAAAATAAAATAGAAACAGACTCATAGATACAGAAAGCAGACTGACAGCTGTCAGAGGGGAGAGGTGTTGAGGGGCTGATGAAAAAGGTGAAGGGATTAAGCAAAAAAAAAAAAAACCTCATAGATTCAGACAAGTGTGGTGATTACCACAGGGAAAGGGAGGGCGGGGGAGGTAGAAGAGGGTATAACAGGGTAAATGGTGATGGAAGGAGACTTGACTGTGGGTGGTGAACACAGTACCCTATACAGACGATGTATTATAGAATTGTGCACCTGAAACCTATATAATTTTATTAACCAATGTCACCCCAATAAATTCGATAAATTTTTTTAAATGCTGGTATTCTTTTATAACTTTGCTTTCTCTGGATTTTTCCCAGTGCTCCCCTCCCGTCCCTTTTATTCTCATATTCTGACATGCCTTTATGTAGTAATACATAGAGAAGAATCCATCAGAAGTTGAGATTAATTTTATTTTTCTTTTAAACAGAAGAAAGGAAAAAGGTGGGGTTACAGTTTTATAAATATCTATAAATATAGAGCGATAGGCAAAGTCTTCCAAATAAATAAATAAATATTGCCACAGGCTAACAGGTGTAGGAAACTGTGGGGACTACCTCGGCTCTGCCAAAGAGGGAAACCCCGCATAGATGGTATTAAGTTTGTATAATCTTACCAGTTTTCTACTAAAAGTCCTTTGGGAATTTTCCATCTCATTAGCTGTACTGGGGTGCTTCCAGTAGCTTTTATACACTATAATATCTCCAACAGGAAGTGAAAACTATATAAAGAAAATATTTGCCATGCACTGCTGTATAGTATTATAGTTTTGGTGCTTCATAGAAAAATTAGTCCTTCAAGGTCAGCTTAAAACCGTTAGGTAAAAACAGTTGTCCAATGTTTCTCTCGTAAGCAAAAAGAATGGATATTTATAAGGTTGGGTACATGATAGCAGTTGGGGGAAGGGTGACTGGGAAGAAGCTGTTGTTTAAATATACTTTGCTTGTTAGTATTCTGCTCTGTGGGTAGCCATTTAAATGGAGGTAGGAAACAGCCGGGTTGTAGGAGGCCCTGAGTCGGGGTAAGGCTAGGGTGAGGACTGAGCAGCAGTCCCACCTGGCTGGTGCCCCTCCGCTGTTTGGCAACTGAGGTTTGGTTTCCCTCAGGGTAGCACTGGGGCTCTTGGGCCTGGAGGCTGTCTTCATTTAATGCCCCCAGGACTTCCAAGTGCAGTAAGACTTCTCAGCCTAGGAGTGTTTTGACTAGGCCCGAGCCTCTGCTGCAGGGCAGTGAGGAAATTATAGTGAAAAGCTGGCGGCGTGGTTTTCCCCTAATTCCTACACTGTGGTGCCCTGGTTACTGGACTTCTATTTTCCCCAGTCCTTGATGCCGCTTCACTCACTCAAAGGGGCGGAATTTGCCAGGCAATGGAGAGCCTAGCCCAGAGCAGCCCCATTGTCTCAAGGCCTCCGCCCCGTGACATTTTTGAAATCCATCCAGAATGGATTACCACTCCACCTGGAAGTAGAGACTTTATGAAAGGCCCCTTTAGGAGAGGTTGAATTTATTACCATTTTGAAAATCAAACCCTAGTAGGCTAGATTTTCAGGAGCCAATACCAAGGCTCTTCGTCAGGCCCAACTCACTAGAGCCAAAGAAAGGGCCAGAGGCAGGGCTGTATGTTGGCTGTGGGGGAGCAGACCAGGGTCATTCTCGGCCCTCTGGCTCTGGCGGCCTTGAAAGCGTGGCAAGGGGCTCCCAGCCCACGGGGAACTGGAGTTTTCTAGCTTGATTTCTGCCTTAGTTCTCAGAGCATTTCACTTAAGGTCTGACCAGCTGCCGCCAATCTCTTTGACAGCTCTTCTCCAGAGATGCTCAAGGAAGAACCAAGGCTTGAGATTAGGATTCCCATCAGTTTGCCCAGTTCAGCGGTTGCTGCCCTAGGTCAAGGCTGCAAACTCAAAGGCCAGCAGGGCCAAGGCCAGGTAATGCTAAGCCCTTGCCTTGTTTTCAGTGTGAAACCGATTAATAAGAGAGCCATAGGGAGGGGGAAAGCTCTCTCCTCTCCTCAGTGACGGGGAACTTTCTAATTTACCTAGGGGGCTTCTTAATTCAGAAAGGTGGCTGAAGTGGGGTGAGGAAGGTGGCGAAACTCCCTTTTCTCAGGCCTTGGAGGCAGACTCTCAGGGGCTTTCCTGGGGAAGGAAATGGAGAGAAGCAGCTAATTCCACACAGGACCCCACCCTCCCTTCCTGGGCGTGTAAGGGGAGCCGGCCCTATAAGGATAGTGTGCACTTGCGAAAGGTGGCTGGGGAGGATTCCTTCTCGCTGCGCCTAGGGAAACTTAGGGAGGGGGTGGCACCTCCCCACGCCCAGCCCTCCGGTGTTGCCCCTGTGGCTCCGGACCACGCCGAGCGGGTCGCTGGCCGCCGGGCCGCGGTCCTCGGTGCTCCGCAGCTCCTGGGAGCAGGAGGCCATCGCGTAGGCCAAGCGGGGCCGAGGCCTCAGCACGTTCAGCGGGTCGGGGTCCGTGTCGTAGTCCTCGGCGCTGCGCGTGTGCCGGCGCAGCGGCCGCGGGGTGTTGAAGTGGAAGAGGGGGATCTCGTTCCTCCGGGACAGGAACTGGGAGTAGGGCGGCGGGTTCGTGCCCGGCAGGAAGGCCCTCTTGGCCCGGCCCAGGCTGACGAGGAAGCGGTGCTGAGGCGAGTGGTACACGTCGTAGCCGTTCTCCAGCGTCCGGTGTTGGAACCTGCAGCTCTCGGGGCTGAAGTGGTGCTGAAAGGGCAAAGCCACCCAGGTGGGGGTCAGGGGAGGGCGGCGGGCGAGCGCGGCCCCCGCCCCGCGCCCCCCGCGCCCTGGAGGCCCCGAGGGATGTCGGTGATGGGAGGAGCTCCATCCCTCCCGGCAACTCTGTTGGGTAGGTCGATTTAACCCCTGCTGGGGAAACGTGATTTTGACAGGTGCTTTAAACGCTCCACACAGCTTCCACCCTCCAGTGAGTGGCAACCACAGGCCCTCACAGCCCTGCGTGAGGCTGGGCCGGCTTAGCTAGCGCATGGCTGGCTGGGCCCAGGTGGACAGAGCCAGCAACACCTTGTGCCTGGTTCCCGGAGGGAGGGCTGACTTAAACGGGACCTCATTCTTCCTCCTCTCCACCTCTCTGAACCTTCTTTTGGCTGAAAGGTGGCTTGGGTCTCTCTCTTTCCTTATCTGGAGAAAGGAGGTGGGATATAGTTTGCAGGGTCAAACACACAGTGAGGGTCCTCGCATCAGAGAGAGAATGTAGTTGAGGAGTTGGGGACATGAACTTTGGCAACAGAGGGCCTGGGTCTGTGCCCTTACTCTCCCTCTACGTAGTACCGGGTTTTATTGAATGCCCGCTAGGACTTTCGCGTATTATTTAATTTAATTCTTAAATGCGATGAGGTAATATTTTACAGATAAAAACTATGTATATGCCTGTGTGTGGTCAACAGCTATTTATTTATTTATTTATTTATACATTAATTTGCTGTATTTCTTCAACAGATATTTATCTGCTCTGGGTCAGATGCCATTACAGATGCTGGGACACAGCAATAAATAAAACAGAAAGTCATTACTGTCATGGAGTTTCTAGTGGGTCTGTCTGGTGGTAAGAGGCTCCTGGCACAAGCAGCTCCCCTACTGTATGATCGTAAAACCCTTTGGAATGTGCCTGCAACCTAGAGTTTGGGGAATCCTTTGCTTATCAATCTGAAGGACCGGCCCGCACAGTTTGGGCAAAGATAATTCCCTGGAGATCTTTAACTAGCGGGAGCCCCACAGGGCACGTGGTCCAACCTGCCTTCCTTTTTCCATTCCAGGAAACTGAAGTTTAGAAAAGTGAGGGGGCTTGCCCAAGGTCAAGGAGGCCTAGTTTCTCACCCTTTCTAATGCACTTTACAACATGAATTTACAAGACTGAAGGACCTGGGGGCTACGTGCAAGGTGCAGTATTAGACACAAAAATGGATACTAACAGGCAGTTCAGGCCGAGTCTGGGCTGCAGAACCAGACTGCCTGGGTTCAGACCCCAGATGTATAAACCTAGGCATTTACTACTAGGACTGAAAAAGGTAACTCAGCGAAGATACATCGTCAAGGTATTCTGCAAATGGAACCTTCAAGCTATAAACATCTATATTCTGTCAAAGAAATTAGATAGTTATTTGCAAATGGTGACCAGCTTCAAAAGAAACTCACTGATCCAAAAATGTTGCCTTTGAAGTCCATGCAGAGGCATCTCCTGCTCATCACACCTGTTATCACGACAAAGCCAGCTTCCTCGGATCTGATTATCAGGGCACCTGTGCAGAAAATCATTCAGGTTAAACCCTGCTGTACATCCAATTTCCACCTTTGAGCACTGCCTGAAAACCCACCTTCACGAATCCTCCCTTGATTGATTTTAATGGTGGTAATGATTTCACATAACCCTCCTCTTATACTTCCTTGTTCAGCCCCATTTCTTCAGACTCCTGCGCTCACCCTTCCCCCTTCCCCGGCGTTCTTTTACCTGAGTCCCAATTCAATAAGAGTATAATTCAGCAAGATGTACGCTCCAGATGCATTTAATAACCTGACATTTTCTCTTGAAAATCTTTCCTTAAGTCTTGGGGCTACTTCCATTTGCCTACTACGGAGTTTCCCCCTGCATCTCATCTGGCCTTGCAGCCCTGGGGGAGGAGCTCAGGTAGGGGCTCGAATCCCTCTTCTAGAAACAGTGTGTGCTTAACAAGTGGTGGAGCCTCATTGGTTGGCTACAGCCCAGCTCCTCCCCACCCCACGTAAGCTCAATCCAAGGCCTCGGAGGAGAGCAGCAGCATCTTAGATTTAGATATGAGTGAGAAGAGATGCTGATCTGGACTGAGGTCAGAATGACGTGGGGCAGAGGGAGTGAGGGCGGGTGCAAGCCCAGAAAGAAGAGAGAGGAAGAGGCCAAAGAGGAAAGTTAATTTGTTTCCAAGTTTGGCTGAGGGTTAGCCTTGAGGGAAGCTTCTGGAAGTGGGATGGGGTATGGGTGGTGCAGAGGATATTTAAATGACTCCATAATTGGGTCTGCCTACGTGTCTCAAATAGATGGCTAATTTTGTGGTGAGCCCTGAGAGAAACAGAAGAAAGTTGAAGAGACTAGTTTCTATCCTGATGAACTTTCAGTCCAACTAGGAAAAACTTTTTGAGTGATTGTGAGCTAAGAACTTTACATATTTTAAATTCTCAAAACAACTGTTGTATTGTGAATATTATTAATATTGGTAGTGGCGGCATCCTGATTTAAGTGATATGAAAACTAATGCGGGATTCAAGGTCAGGTCAGTAAATCTAACATCCTCTTCCTACCACCCTGTACCTTGGCTCCAACAGAAATCCTTACAAGCGTCAAAAGACAAAGTCAAGTGGGAAAACACAGGCTGCAGGCCACGAGGAGCCCAAATGCCATGCCCCTGACTGGGTCAGGAAAGGAGCACTGAACCAGGAACCAGGAACCTGGAGACTTGGAACCCATCCCAGTTATGCCACTTACTAACTTTGCAACCTTGGGCAAGTCACTGCTGTAGCCTCAGTTTCTTCACTTGTGAAAAGAGAACAGTAACAGCTGTTCTGTCCACTTTATAGGGTTACGAATAGAATCAAATGGGATGATGGTTGTAAAAATGACTTGAAAGTGGTGAGCAAAGGAAAGGCATTGTACCGTATTGCTGACCTGCCATTGTGACAACCTGCTGCTGGGGCCACTGTGTGCGGTCGGCCGCACACCTGCCCCGGTCTCCAGGGCCAGTCCCAGTAGAAAACGGCCCACAGAGGAACAGCGAGCAGCTGCTGGGGCGGATGCTTAGACTTGAATCAAACTACCGTGAGCCAGTGGGAAAAGTCAGAAAATGTAAGAGACAGATATTCTCCCCTTTGCAATTTCAGAAGGCATGTTTTCACAGTCTGCACAGATTCGAGGGCAGATTTCAGTAGAAGGAAGAAACAAATCGCTGGCTGCTTGAGCCACAACGTGTTGGAGCCAGGCAGACATCGTGGACATTTCTTTCAGTGACGATGGGCGGCGCACATAGCCCTGAAAGAAGTATAGGTTTGGGGTCATGACCTCTAGGTCATTTACGACCTATGTGACTCCGAGTGGGTTATTTAATTTCTTTGACCTTTGTTTTCTCATATGTAGTAGAATCACTTACCTCATTAGGTTGTCTCGAGGATGTAGTGAGATAATATTTTTATCCACTATAAAAACACTTTCTCAATGCTGGTAATTGTTATATTACCCCTTTGCTTCAACTTCTGCTATTAAAGTAGAAAATTATCTGCTGTGTTCTAGTCTCATAGCCAGTAACTGACAAATAAGACGATGCATGTAAAGTTCTTTGAGCTCCCCAAAGAAAGATAATATTTTGAAGGCTTAAAGAGCCTGAGGATAATTCAGCTGCAAATAAAGAAAATGGCAATGGGGAAGACGGAGGAAATAAAAATACCCAGACCTAGGAAATGACCTTAACCAGGGGTGATAAGCATCTTTTGTTCTGCTGTTTCCACAAAGTGGAGAGAATGGAGAGTGGGGAGGTGCGCTTGCTCACAGTAGGACAGGAGAGGCAGACGCTGGAGAGGCTCCTTGCCATCAGTGCTGCGAATCCGAAGGGAGGTCATAGACTCTTGTAGACAAACAATTTTACAATGGCCAAGAACCCAATGATGGGTCAGGCACTCAACTATTGATCAACAACTTACTAAAACACAGCAATCAAATGAAAACAGATTTCGCTGGAAATCTATACTTAATTAAAGGTGGGGGGGGGGAACCACCCCACGCCTTCCCAACACAGTGTAAAAGTGTTGCTGTTAGTTGTCTTACTCATCTACATGTACCGATATTTCCTCTTTTCTTTTTGGTAACTTGTTACCTTAGTGCATACATCGTTTGGTAATGCACATAATAAATGATTTGAATAGTACAAAAGACTACATAACCTAGGAAAAGCACCTCCCTCCCACCACCTTGACCTGCGTTCCCCTCCCCAGGTCTGTGGTGATTTCCAGAGGCACCATGCTTAGTGTCTATATCTGACAAAGCAAAATCACTTTTCTGTCAAAAAAAAAAAATCTGAAATCAGTTCAATTTACTTTGTTTCTTCTCAGTCAATTTAATTCATTCCAACTAGGACTCAGTGCCTTCTCTGGCTGACACCACTGGATATTTGAGGGAAGGTTCTACAGGTTGGCTTGCCTGCTCGGTAAGCTGCACCCCACACACTGGAGTCTTGGTAAGCAGAGCCCCACCACAGCTGGCTCATGCCAGCCTACTCCACGTCGTGTCCAGGAGGACATGTCTTTCGGGGCTCCTTTCAGTGAAGGGATTCCGTGATTCTAGACAAGTTTTATAAGCATTCTCTAGTTGTATGAAGCCCTTTTGATCTATGGGAATTGAAATAATGTACCATAATCCCTTCGTGCATTTTAAATCGACTATCATCTCATCTTGCAGTGGAAGTAAGGGTAGCCCTCCATGGGAGCTGCAAAGGTTGTATTTCCTGAAAGTCTGATAACGAGCTGGGAGACAAGATAAAGTGCTCATAGGGCTGTGTCTTCCTTCGCAGTGACAGAGCTGTGCGTGATGTCAGACACATCATAGGTTCTATTAATACCCATTGCAGAAAATGAGCAGCACGTTGGATGTACGAAGAGTATCCAGATTTGTTTCACTTTTTGCCATTAGACTCAAACTTGGCTTCCAAGATGTTGACTCCTGAATCCTACTATATCCTTTTGGGTTCTGGAACCTTTTTGATGTTTGAAATATTTGAAGAGACCTTTTCTCCCTCCTCTCATCTACTATCACCATCCATTGAGCACTTGAAGAGGTTTGAACTGCTTGCTTTGCAGGTGCATGTATCTCACTACCAGGCTTAAGAACCTTTTATTCTTAGCAGAGTGAGTGCCTTGCACACAGCAAGGCCACTGCAAAACTACTAAATAATTTAGTACAACAATATAGGACATAGTTTTCTTCCTATATGGTTTCTTTACTTAAACAGAGACTGATTACTCTTTCATCCCTTTAATTTGATCTATATTAAATCAGTATGTATTTTCCTGTATCCTTAGAGTTATTTTTACATGTTCTCATAAAATAGAAGATCTTGTCTTTTTCAATATTCTTCTGCCCTCTTATATAGGTGCACACCACAGGGCCTTCATATGAATCATAGATCATGGACTATTGTGGACTGTGACCCAACTTTCTAAAACCTAATCTTTAAAAACTTTCCACTTGCTCATGTTGCCAAAGAGTCCCCAACTCACTCATTTGCTACTGAGTGCACCTTTGAGCGCCACAGAGAGGAATCAGCAATCGTACCAACCTGGGTAGCTCGGAAGCCCCAGCAAGCCTGTTGGGTGGATACCTTCATGGATAGGTGAATGCATGAATGGTTTGTGCATGTGGTCAGGCCCATCAAGAAAAAATACCTGGAAAATCTGTCTCTAATGTTTCCAGACAATTTTTATAAGGCCAGGTAACAAGACTCAGAGTTGGAAGGAGCCCCTCAGTGCCTCTATTCCACACCTTGCTTGGAATTGTTAACCCAGCCCGAAGTTCGTTAGCTAAAACTCAGCATCTACCTGACTCATCTGGCTTTGTACTCTCAACCTCCTCACCTTTGGTTCTGTACATATTTGACTCTTTGGACAGGACAAGGAGAAAGTCGCTGTTACTGTGGGGAGAGGGATTTTAGTTAAGATAGAAGTGACTCATGCTGGTAGAAACCAGTAAACGCTAATTAGGAAGATGGCAGAATCTTCTCCCAAGGTTTAAACACAAACGCGCGCACACACACAGTGGGTCCTGGGTAAGAAACTAGGAGGCTGGGTTAGCCCTCTGGCCTCGCCCAAGGTCTCCCCAAGTCCCTGGCAGCGGGATGGAGAGAGGAGCCCCCTTTCTTCCCAGCAGGAATGAAGCCCCTACTCACTGTAGATGGTCTGATGGGGCGTGCCATCCACGTGGCCGTCCTTGTGGATCTGCAGGTGGTAGCTGTTCCTGGCTGTGGCCGTGTACAGGTGGGTCAGGCCAGCCCAGCCGGAGCCGAGCAGCGGGGAGGCATTAGGATAGGCTCTGACCACGCTGCACAGGACCAGGACGAAGACCAGGAACCCCAGGCGGGCCCCCGACATCCCTGCTCTCTGAGTGGCTGGCGCGGAGTGTGAAACCTGACGCTGCCTCCCGGACTCCAAGGCTGGCCTCCAGGGTCTGTTTCTCCTCTTTCCCTTGTGGGGATCTGGCGTGAAGATCCCAGGCTGGATTCCGTCCTTTTTCCTTGGGCTTTTAAAGGGTAGCAGTGTGACATCAATCAGGAAAAATTCCACTGTCCACATCCTCTGTGTTGTAATCAGCTCGTTTGAAGAGAGTGCAGAGACCTCTGAGGCTTGCGGAAGGCACGTCAGTTACGCACACACCCCTCAATTTCAAGCCAACGCTTCAAAAAGTGAATGATGTGTGGGCAAAAGTTATCTATGACTCTGTTGACCTGTCCCATTTCCACCAGGAAATGTGAAGGCAGCCAGCGGTTCTGAAAAAAATCCAGCTTCAGTCATGTGGTCAACAGACTCCTGTGCAATTAATCTCCCAATGAGTCTACTCATTTTGGTTTTCTCAGTACTTTTAATTCCAATCAGCAACTATGTGTCCAGTGCTTTCTCCGTGTACAGCCTCGGGTGGGTGTTTTGAAGGACACAGGAATAATACAGTACACCCTCCACCATACAGGACATCCTCTGAGACACCCCAACATCGCCCCCTGAAGCTATGGGAGCAGGGAGTAGAGGTGCCAAAACCAAGATTACTATTCTGGGAAGGGTTCAAAGTAGGAAGAAAGAAAGCAAGACCTTGAGGTCCCTACTGCAGTACAAAATGCTGAAGTTTGGTTTCTCAGTTTCCCTGGTTGGACTGTTGAGGGCAACTGAACTGGTATTATGGCCTTTCCAATAGCGTGGAGACTCACTGAGAGACCGCATGTGGACTGGAGGACTGCTGGCTGAGCACAAGAGGTCAGAGCCCAGGAAGGTCCCAGGAGTGGAGTGGCAGGCCAGGGCATCCCCACAGTTAGTGTCTATTGGGTGCCTGACTCCTAGGACTAGACCCTTTCTTACAGATGCTGCTCACAGTTGTGCCCTCTGGGAAGCTACTCGTGACATAGGAGGATAGTCCTAGCACATGAACTTCAACAGGAAGCAAGCTGCTGCAATGCATACCAGAAAAACACACACCCAAGGAAGTGGCTACTCTTCCAGTTCCCCATTTGCTGAGTATGTACCACATGCGGGCATCAGGCTGAGTGACGTGGTTGATAGAAGAGGGAGCAAAATGTGACCCCTGCCTCAAGGAGCCCGCAGGCTAGCAGAGGAGGCAGATAAAGATAAGTAACCACTATGCAAAGCACAATGGAATGTGCAATTATGTAGGTGCAGGCAGAGAGAGGCCATCTGTTTTCCTACATTTGTACAGTTTTCATAGTTTACGAAGCATTTTCACGTGTATTAGCTCATTTAAATCTCACTGCAACTTGGTGAGATTGGCACACCAGGCATTATCAATATTTTAATTTCAGACATGAAGAAAGGAGATCTTGGGGTTCATATGTACAAAGTTACAAAGCAAGTAAATGAGAGAGATAGGACAAGGTCTTCTGATTCCCAAGACTGCTTCTCCAATAATAATCATGGTGGCAACTAACATTTATTGAGTGAGAGCTTACTAAGTCCTTCACTTGTAATAGCAACTTAATCTTCATAATAAACCCATGAAGAGATGCTGTTATTTCCTTTATATAGATGGGAAACTGATGCACACAGTTTAAGTAATGCGCCCATTGGAGTACAGCTAATACGTGGAGGGAGTCAGATGGGAGCATGCGCAGTCTGACTCCAGGCCTCCTAAGCACTTTGCCGGATGTACGAACCCCACAACATGTTAGGGCAAAGCTACAGGAACTAGGGAATTGGTGAGTAAGTGCAACAGCAATATGGCGTAGTGCTCTTCAGTTTTTCTCCAGCAAACCCAGGTCTCTACCCAGGATGTGTTCTGAGAGGCAGGGTGCTGTCTTCCCAGGTTAGAGAGAAGACTTAGGACATTTAAATGCTTATGTACATGCTTATGAACGCTTAGGGGGAGGGCTAGGGAGTGGAGGGATTGAGCAAAAAGGAAAAAGGACTCATGGACATGGACAACAGTGTGATGATTGGGGGGGCATATAAGGGGACCAAGTGGTAATGGAAAAAATAAAAACTAAACTAAAATAAAATAAACTAAAATAAATGTTTATGTATAAGACAGTACCCTGGCTGGGTGGCTCTTTTGGTGAGTGTTGTCCTGTGCACCAAAAGGTTTTGGGTTCAATCCTCTGTCGGGGTGTGTATGGGAGGCAACCGATGGCTGTTTCTCTCTCATATTGCTCTCTCTCTCTTTCTCTTTTCCTCTCCCTCTCCTTCCCCCTCCCCTCACCCCTCCCCCACCCCTAAAATCAATGAGCATGTCCCCGGTGAGAATAAAAAAAAAGCTTGTGTTTAAGGCCGTCTTTTTCAATGATGTTCACAGAATGGTTCACAAATATAGTACCTCATCTTAGCTAACTGAAGAAACAGCTAGCTTTCGGAATTGAAATACAAACCATTCAGGAACATTTGCCAGTTGATAACCCTCGATTTCCTCTTCTGCTTGAAAATGGTAGAGAGATGAGAAGTACCGTGACGCAAGCAGTGGGCACTGAAAGACTTCTCTGTGCAAGAGAGAAGGCAGGAGGGAGTTATAGGAATAAAAAGCAGAGTGAACTTATCCTCAAGGGCTCATAACTGAACAGAAATGAATCTTAGTTCAATACAAGGCACTGAGAGAGGAGCTAAATTCCTAGGATGTGTAGCGAATGCTAAGGGGGTTCAGAAAAGGGAGCGATCACAGTGGGTGGACACTGCAGTCAAAGAGGGCTTGGAGGGGTGAGACACTAGAGGGAACCTTGTGGATGGACAGACAGGGAAGGGTGCATCCCAGCACCTGCCAAGGCACGGTGGGGAGGGAATGCAGGTATCTTGGCAGGAGTAGCCGGTCATTGGCTCAGTTCCTGTGTAGACTGGAGGAGGAATGTCCCTTGACATTTTAGCTTGGAAGGAGGATTGATGTGCTCTACTTCCAAAGACTTTCCTCCAAGAGGAAGCCCTAGTAGCTGGATCTGAAAGTAGAGGACAGCCCAGGGGGTAGGTCTATTTCTCAGAGGAATAGGAGGGGGAGAGAAGAAGTATTCCCCATTTGGTGAGAGAGCAAAGAAGGTACAAGAACCTGAGAATAATTCTTCTCACCTAAATTTTGGGAAAAATTCAGTGGAGGGGAAGATTTGCCCAGAGCAGGCCTTCCAGCTCCTGGTTGAACTCCCTAGGAGTGGGCTCCAAACCTGGCTGCCCGTTAGGACCACCATAACTACCCAAGGAATAATCTTAGAACTGCTAAGTCGGCAGGGGCAAGCCCAACTATTTGCATTTTCCCCCAAAGCTACTTGGGAGATTCTAATCCCCCATATTAGATGTCAACAGCACTGAAGTACTTATCAAGAAAGGGAGTTTGAGTTCCAACCACACACTGGAATTGGTACAGAGACCAAGGCCCCCTTCAGCAGCCTGCTCAATTTTTCATTCCCCTGCTAGGATTTCCAGCCTAATTAGTGCAGATTAAGATGTAAATGTGCCTTTCTAGGGAATTTTGGCAGTGAACACTGAATCAGTGCAGCGTGCCTCAGAGCAGCCCCCTCCTTGAGCCCTACAGGTGTGGCAATTCTTCAGAAGCTTCCGGGAACCTTGACAGGAAGGGAGAGCCCAGAGGAAGCAGGTTTCAGTTCTATGCACCTAGAGGGCATTCATCTGTCACAATCCCAGTCAGAGGATCTGGGAGCTGGGGTGACCTTAGGAGCCAAATGATAAACACTGATACCAGATGGGAACAGGAAGCCCAGGGAGCAAGCCAGTGGCTTGCAGTTTGGGGATATCACTGTCCTTTGCGCCCAGGTGGCTGCCTGGAATGCAGCAGGAGGGCACACCTGCCCTTCTCCATCTGGTCCTGCAAGTTCCTGCTCTGACCTTGGAAGAATTTGCCCTGGAAATTGCGTGGAAGCCTCTGGTCCAGTTCCTGTATTCATTTATAGCCTCTGAATATGGAGGGGGATGATAGGAATCTCTATTCCCACAAGTTGATTCCTTTCCCTTAGCTGTTGACTTCTTTTTCTCAGAATCCTCTCTGAAAAGAAAGTCATATTCTCTCAATGTAAAGACTTCTCAACAATGTTCAAATAATAACATTGTCTTTACTATTATTAGGCTATGATGAAAAAAGGGTGGGGGAATCAAGGGGAAAAAAAAACCAGGAGTTAGGGGAGGTGGTCACAGGTGGCTCTCACTTTCCTTTCCTTTTTGAGATTCAGTCTAATGGCTCTACTCACAGGTGGTGGGACCTGGCAGGCTTCTGCTCCCCGTTCCCACATCTTCATGATTCTGGCTTCGTCATTTCAGAAATGGTTTTGCTGTCATCTTGCTTATCCAGTCCCTGGGTTCAGGCAGATGGACGTCTAAGTTAGGACAAATGGTTGTTCCTTCCTTTCTCTAAGTTGTCTGGCGAGGGGCTATGGCCTTCCTGAGTATGCTATTCCTGTGTCTTGTTCTCTTAACAGTTAAAACGCACTTCCTTATACCCAGCTTTGCTCCTGCTCTAATGAATCCACTCAACATGGAACTATTCACGGAAAGCCTGTTGTATGGCTAGTACTTTGTAGAAAATCATTAGAGAAGCCTAAGAAAGAAAAAGTGCAGGTCTTTAAGGAGCTTCCAGCTTCTTGGGCAGAATATAGTTCCCATTTGTCCAGCAGTCCCAACCTCCAATGTACATTCACACCTAGTGTCTCATTGGATGCTCCTGTAGGGTAGCTGGGAGGTCACTTCAAGAACTCACTATCCCTTAGTCCAGAGTCAATACCTCCCATGGGGTAGTGTCCTCTGCTTCCCTTTCTTCCCTCCAAATGAGACATTTCCATTTCTCTTCCCTAAAATGGAATTTCCCACTCATTTTTTTTTATCATGACAACCCTACCAAAATAAAGTTGAGAGGGCTTGTCTTCAGGACAGCCCCTTTTCCAACATCCTGGCCAAGGTAGCCTAGAACTCAAGCAGAGTGGAGCCTCGAGGCCTGGAGAGGAGTTCAAATCCACATCCAATGTTGAGGTGCTTCTCCAAGGTCAGTGGGAGTGGCTGGTAACAACTGCTGACAAGGAGGGTAGGTATCTGAGCGCTATTTTCTTTACCCTTTTGAAAATAAGCTTCAGTTTTCAAATGTGTCACATTAAGCTTCACCACCTATTTTTATTTAATATAGAATAGACACGTTATCTATAAGAATAACAAATGTTTGAGAGTATTTAATAAAAACTGTGCATTTCTGAGTACTCATTTGCACAGAGGTTTAAAGTTTTACAAGAGTATTAAACAGCTATGCTGAGAATGAAAATTCTGAAGAACAGTAGAAGAGAGATCGATCTGATGGGCCATGGCTAAACGAAACTGATGCAAGAAGGCTGAAGAAAGAATGGCTGGAAATGAGAAGAAGCGAGAAAGCCTCAAGACTAATCATCTCAGCACTAATCAACAGCAGGTGCAGATGAGGTAAATCAACTGAGCCGAGTTCCCAGCCTTCCTCACCTAGCACCCCCCCCTTCCCTCACCTGCTCCCACTTGGTCTCCTCTTTGTGCCTTTCTGAATCAGAGCCTCCTGTGGAGTTTTCTGAGCTTGGGAGACTTGTGAATTCTGAGTCCATTTCTTTTCCCCTTTATTTTCTTCTCCTTCCACCCCCTAAACCACGGCGATCGAGGAGTCTCTTCTTTCTCCACTTTCCTCAGTGGGTCATGGAAACACAGAATCTCATAATTGGATGTTGGGAACCTTGGAGATCCTCATCATTACTTGTTTTTACAATGAGGAATACTGAGGCCCAGAGCTGACTTAGCCAAGGTCACACAGACAAGTTAGTGGCAGAACTTGGTATTAGAATCAAGCTTCTGATCGCCATCAAGAGTCTCTCCTACCACATCACAACTACATTTATTCATTGGAATAGATTCACAGGAAGGGAATAGGGCCACTGGATTCTGAGATTTCCTCGTGACTAGCTGGGCGGTCCTTTCATCTGCTTTGCACAGTTAGCTCACGTCTCATCTGTGCCACTTGGAACATGGGCTGCTATGGAGATAGAGTAAATGGCATTGGGCATTGGAGAAGCCCTTGGCCAAAGATCCTCCCTTGACTTCCTAGTACTAGCTCTGGCCTGGGGAGTGGGAAGATTTTCGTCCTATAATTCCATTTTCTCCCTCCTCAGAGACATTAACTCCTCCTAGTGACTCCAGTGAAGGTGTTGCCCGATGATTTTGTCTGCAGCCTGGATCTCGCCCTCGCCAACTCCTGTCGTGCAGGGGAACAGCAGACCCAGGAGCAGAGGTCCTGGTAGCTGCCTTTGGCAAACTCATCTTCACCTGAATGGTGCTCGTCGGTTCTGTGTTGAAGAAAGGGATTCAACTAGAAGATGTATGCTCTTTCTCTAGGTGTGGGGAGAAGGAGAAGTGTCTAAGCCCTTGGTTACTCTGCCTGCAGGGCTTTGCCAGGCCGCATTCCCTGTTTTCCCACTCTCTGTCTTTGACCAACCTCAGAGGGAAGGCAGTGATGCTTCCAAAGCTGGATTCTGCCCAGGGAGGGAACAATAGACACTTTGAACACACACACAGTCTGCCTGATCTGATTGGTGCTCCAAAGCTGCCCATCGGAACCCAGCCCGCCCTCTCAGGATGCCTGGGGCTTGTCACGCAGCCCACGTCTGGAAGCAGACATCCTGGTTCCCACTCACCTACTTGGAGCCTGTGACCCAGGCCCTCCCACCGTGTTTGGGATTCTGTACATCCGGACAATGTTATCTCAGGATCCTGGGACTCCTTGGCTCCCCTGCCTTGCCTCCTCCCCTCCCTGTGGACACGTAGCCACCACACACTTCTCGGAGGGCTATTTCTAGCTGAGGGGCCGGTAATTCAGCTCCAGCCTGTCAGGTCAGGCTGTCTGTGTGCTGCAGCTGCAACGGGCGGCCTGACACGTTGTGGGTTCAACAGAGTGCAGGATGTTGGGGCTTCCGGAGGCAGGCATCCCCCCAGCCTGCTGGAGGTCATGGTTGCTGAGACGTGGGGGTGGGGGACAGACAGGATGCTCCTGCCACATGATGGGGGGGAGCTGGGTGCCTTGGGAGAGAAGGGAGAACTCGGCCTCCTCACACCTCCAGCAGTTCCCTGTACGCTGGCCCAGCGCAGCCCCTTCCCTGGCATGGATCAGTTTTCTTTAGCATATCTCAGAGTCAACACCATCCTGTGGTTGAGTGAAGACCCTGGGCCAGACTGTCTGGGTCAGAAATCAGGCTCTGCCCCACACCAGCTATGCCATTTTGTCAATTTACCTCATCTCATTGAGCCTCAGTTTCCTCATCTGTGTAAAAAAAGAAAGAAAAAGAAAAGAAGCATACCTTCCTCAGATTATTGACAGGACCTTAAAAAACATACATAATGCTTCATCTCATGTAAAGTGGTCATGTAGTTCTGCTTGGTATGTGGCCAATGTTTGTGGTCACTATTGTTTCTTTTCCAAACCCCAGACTTCAGGTAGTTCCAACACGGCTCTCACCTAGTATCAGAATTCCTTACAGGTGACTCCAGAGTTCTTGTTATTTCTGATGCCTGGCATGTCTTAGATGCCTAATAAGTTTTTAGTGAATGAAGGAATGAATTCTTCCACTGTCCTGATATGATGGAACAGCTGAACTTGGAAGGAAAACAAAAACAAGACAAAACACCTGGGTTCAACTCTCAGCTGCACCCACGGCTTCTGTTGTGACCTGACGCAGCTCGGACACTCGTTCTCAGCATCCTCCATCTCCTCACCGTCAAGGAGGCAACTGGGCTCCTGCCCAACCTTCTTCCCAAGGTCGTGGGGACAATGGCCAAAGGGGCTGACACTGCTTTGGAAGCTGTGAGGGGCTGGGCAGTTTTAGGCAGATGATTCTTTATCTTCAATTATTTCAGATTTTCTGCTCCAGGAAGATAGAACTGTTCTATTTAGTCCCCTTTCACATTACCGTGTTCTCGGCACCGAGGTTTACCTTAGTGGTGCTGCAGCCCCTTCCTTTTCCCTTCTCTGCTTCCAAAGACAGGGCTTGCTTCCTTCAGAATGGAGCCAACTCACCTCGTAAAGGAAGCTGTTCCCACCAGCGTCACCCAACTCCAAGGGCTCCATTCAACCTATCACTCCAATGTTCCCTGCACTGAGACTTTGGGTCTTTTCCTCTGTGCATGTTCTTATGCTTTTGAGGAATTTTTCCATTGGCCATGATTTTATGTCAACCTCAGTGTCTTTCATAGCAAGGCCCCATTTGCTTCACTTGAACTTCACCTTGGCTCTCAGCTCTGTAAGGCAGGTGAGGTGGGTTATTACCCTAATTTTATAGATGAGAAAACTGAAGGCTAAAAAAGTTATTTACTGACTCAAGGCCTCACAGACAAAGAGTTGTACTGAGTTCTTCACTCTTCTTTGCATTCCAGCTGGGGAATCCTGAGGTGAGGTGGTGTAATCAAGGTTCTTCTGATGGACTGCATGGCATGGACACTGTGACTTCATGTCTAATAGACCTGGGTTTCCGATCTTTGCTTGTCCTCTTCTGGCCGTCACCTTGAACAAGTTACCTGGAATCTCTGAGCTTAGTTAAAATGTATGTAAGACGGGGATATGCTATCTACCTCATATGCAAATACTTGACCCACAGAAGGTACTGGACATTCCCTTCCATTCCTTTTATTTCCTCAAAGCACCTGACAGCCTCTAATAAGTGTGTACACATTACATTTTCATTACTGCCCCTATAAAGGTCTCTCTGGGTAAGATGAACTGAATATCCAAATATTCAATGAATATACATTAAGGTTCTAACATATACTAGATTCAGAGATAAACAAGTGAAAAGACATTATGTTTGACTTCGAGAAGCTTACAGGAAAGGCATCTGCTAGAGAGAAGACAGCTCTGATGAGGAAGCAGAGGCTCTGTGTTCAAAGGGCTCTGGGATCCAGTAGGAAAGACGGACTGGCCAGGGGAAGTCAAGTTGGGCTTCCCGGAATGGTCGATAGCTGAGCAGAGTTTTGAAGGAATATCTATGAGCCACATGAGCAAGTTGTGATATAGGGGAGATTATTTAAAAAGGGAGATCACAAGTGGAAATACAGAGTCATGGAAGAACATGACATCTTTGAAAAGCTGTAATAATTTCAATATAACCACAACATAAAAGGAGGTGTGGAGTATTGAAAAAGGAGGTGTGAGGGAGGAATAGGTGGGCAGCATTGTATTACAGATGGACTTGCCTGACATATTAAGGAATTTAGATCATAACTTCAGCCTGTGGAGACACCCTGGAAATTCTGAGCAGGGGGTAAACATGATTAAACGATTATTTCAAGATGATCACTCTGGTAGCAGTGTGGTGAATACACTTGACGAGGAATAAGACTATATGTATGGAGACCAGTTAACAAAATTTCAAAATATTCCAGATGAGAGATGGTAACAAGCTGAATTTTAAGGTAGAGGCCATTGGGGCTAGAAAGACAATAGGGTTATGGGACCTCCTTAGAAAGAATTCACAGGAATAAATGATTGATTGTGTATGGAGGTCAAGAGAGGAGGATTCAAGGATGATGCCAGGTTTCTGGCATGAGTGCCCCCAGGGGCTGATGAACACCAGAAAAAAGAGGTTTGGTTGGAGAGACGATGAGTTTGGTTTTGTTGGGTTGGGGCACGTGTGAATCCTGGGAAGAGGTCAGGCCTGGTGGCAGGGAAATGGGAGCTGTTTTCACAGGGGATAGTCGAAGCAATCTTAAAGATGGATCATCCAGGAAGAGCACATGGACTAACAGAGGAAGGCCCTGGATATCCAGGGCAATATCAGAATTTCGGAAAAGAACAGAGAAACAGGAGTTCTCAAAAGACATCAAGAATGTTGCTTATAAACTTTTGCTGAGACCACTCATACCTGCTTAAATGCAATTGGTTGCAGTGGGTTCCTCGTAGAGGATGGATCAAAGATACCACAGGCGAATGCACGGTCTCTGACAGGAGCCAGAACTGCCCTGGGGAGCTGTGCTAGGCAGTGAGCGATCCCTGAGGGCATCGCTAACTTTGAGATCTTGACCAAAGACAGACAAAAGCAGCTTCTTCTTGGCCTCTTTTCTCTAGCTTTCATCCTTCTCTTGATTCTTGGGGTGTTACCTCTCTGATTCCCAAAGAAGGAAATGAATAAGATATTTAAATAGAGGGGAGAATTGAAGGCTCCTTTTCTAAAGGCGAGAGCAGAGGGAAGCTCCTCTAACCTCTTCTTCCTCCAGCTCTGCCCTGATGCCCAGGGGTTTCTAAGGAGGTGGAGAGAGAAGGGAAGAAATGGAAGGGTTCCTAGTGTCTGAGAAGAGGGCCTGGTATGATTTACCCCATGCTGCTTCCACACATAGTTTATTTATTCCTCCTCCTAAAAAGCTCCAGCTTCTAGAATCAAGACCCAGTGTATACCCCTCAGAAAAAGAAACCCATTTTGTTACTGATTCATATTTGAAAGTCCATTCCCAGTGGGGGAGTGAAGAAAAAATTTTAAGCTCACGGTTGAGATCAGTTTGTTTTCTTCATTAGGAGGAGTGGAGAAAGAAAAATGAGAATGTGGGGTCTTAGGGAAGGAAGAGGAAGCACGATTTCCAGAAAGAGGACATGATTAATCATGTCAAATGCTCCCGAGAGAAGACATAAGCTAAGGGACCAGAATTTGCAATTTTTCATTCAAGATTTTGCAAAAAGTCATTTCAACAGAGTAGAATTGGAGAATAGATTGCATGGCATGAGGACAGAAGAAGAATGAGGAAATGAAAATAGACAGTGTGGACACTCCTTGAAAGTATGGAGGGACGGTAACAGGAGACATAGGGCGATGTTTCAAGCTAGTTAGTTAAGAAACTCAAAATGAAATTCATGTTATTCAGACCACAAAAAAAGTTTTTGGAGAAACATTCCTGCCAATCCTCATTTGTTCCATTTGTTCTAATCATAGGGCTTTCAGCACTGGGAACCCAGACAGGGCTTATGTGTGACTGCCTTCTCCAATCAGGGACATCGGAAATCAGAAAATCCAGTTTGAATTTAAAAATGATGTGCTCTGAAAAACTATACAATTCTAGAAGATGCCTCAGGAGGACACCTAGAAGGTCTTGGGTATGGTGATGACCTTTTAGATACAACACCAAAGGTTGATCCATGAAAGAAATAATTGACAAGCTAGACTTCATTAAAATTAAAAATTTCTGCTTTAAGAACGACAAAGTCGTCAGAATGAGAGGACAAGTCACAGACTAGGAGAATATATTTGCAAAATAAAGAATTTGCAAAAGAAATAATCTGCAAAAGACTGTTATCTAAAAAATACAAAGAACTCTTAAAATTTATCCATTAAAAATATGTAGATTGTAAAATGAGCAGACAGCTTGCCAAAGGTGTTATACAGACAGCAAATAAGCATATGAAAAGATGCTCCACATCATTTGTCATCAGGGAAATGCAAATTAAGGCGAGATACCACTATACATCTTTTAGAATGGCCAAAATTTAGAACACTGCCAACACCAAAAACTGGTGAGAATATGTGGAGCTGCAGGAACTCTCGTTCATTGCTGGTGGGAATGCAAAATGGAAGCAAACAGCCTCTTGGAAGACAGTTTGGTAGTTTCCTAAAAAACTAAACATACTCTTACCATGTGATTCAGCATTCATGTTCCATACATTTATTCACAGGTAAACTTGCACAGGGGCCCTGGCCAGGGAGCTCAGTTGGTTAGAGTATCAGCCTGATTTGCCAAGGTTGTGGGTTTGGTCCCTGGTCAGGGCACGTACAAGAATCAATCAATGCATGCATAAGTAAGTGGAACAACAAATTGTTATTTCTCTCTCTCTTTCTTCCCCTCTATCTCTAAAGTCAATTTTTTTAAAAAAAAGCTTGCACATTGATGTTCATGTCAGGTTTATCTATAATTGCTAAAGCTGGGAACCAATCAAAATGTCCTTTAGTAGGTTAATGGATAAATACACTCTGTTATGTCTAGATAGTGGAATGGTACTCAGTGCTGAAAATAAATGAGCTATCAAGTCTTGAAAAGACATGGAGGAATCTTAAATGCACATTTCTAAGCCAATCTCAAAAGGCTAAATACTGTGTGTTTTCAACTCTTTCATTCTAAAAAGGCAAAACTATATTTAAAAAAAGATCAGTGGTTGGGGGAAAGGGAGGAATAAGTGGAGCACAATAAATATTTAGGACAGTGAAAATGCTCTGTATGATTCTGTAATGATAAATATGTGTCATTTGATGCATTTGCCCAAACCCATAGAATGTACAACATCAAGTGTGAACCCTAATATAAACTGTGAACTTCAGACGATCATGATGGGTCAGTGTAGGTTCATCAGTTTTAACAACTGTGTCAATCTAGTGGGGGATATTGGGGGATACTGATAAGAGAAAGGTTATGCATGTGTAGGAGCAAGAAATACATGGGAAATCTCTGTACCTTCTTCTCAATTTTAATGTGAACCTAAGACTGCTCTAAAAAAATAGTCTTCAAAATTTTTTTCCTCCTTAAAACGCCCATGTAGCTCCTAGCTGATAAATTTGGCAAAACCAGAGGTCTCACTGTAGAAAATAAAACGCGGTGGCTGTGCGCTGCGGTCGCGTTCGCTCTGCGGTGCGACTTCAGCGCGCGTTTACCTAACAAATAAATATTTTCTAGGTAGAGTCGTCGTGCGATACTTGAGCAGTAAAAAATGGCAGGCACGGCGTCTACTCTCACAGTCGGTAGTGGCCAGCAGGGAAGAAGGACAGTTATATTAAAACGGGACAAATATTACAACGGGGTAGAAACAGACTCCCGAGAAGGTGCGGCAGTGGGCCCCCTGCAGGCTCGGGGGTCGGCGAACAATCCGGAGGAGGTGGGATGGCTCAATGGAGACTGTCTGAAACGTGAGCAGCTCGGAAACTACGGGAGAGTAGAGAGGTAAAAAATACCCGTAGTCTCTCTGAACATAAATAATTATTTGATAATAGCTTAGTAGTATATTTTCTTCTGAACGTTCTTACTTGAATAATATTTTTGGTTTGTGAAAATAATTTAAGTAAATAAAATAAAAAGAAAGTTTAGCCCGGCTGGTGTAGCTCAGTGGGCTGAGCGCGGGCTGGGAACCAGAGGGTCCGCGTTCGATTCCCAGTCGGGGCACATGCCTGGGTTGCGGGCCGGGTCCCCAGTGAGGGCCATGTGAGAGGCAACCATACATTGCTCTTTCTCCCTCCCTTCTCCTCTCTCTGAAAATAAATAAAATAAAATCTTAAAAAAAAAAATAAAAAGAAAGTTTAAAAAATGCCATCCATAAAGATCTACCCTTGAATTAACACTATTCTAGATATATCTATGTTTATTTTTATAAATAGAAGAACAGGTAGAAATGTTAACAGAAGTAATTTTATAAATAAAAATGCGATCATGCCATATAATCTACTTTTTAAGCAAAAATATTTAAATTCGATATTACTCAGAGTTAACAGAAGAAAAAGAAACAGAAGTGAAACTGGTGAAGGAACTGGTGAATTTCAGTTAAATGTGATATTTGCACAAGATATTGTTTTGATAAAATCCTCCCACATTTAAGAAAATTGATTATGAAAATATTATGAAAAACATTAAAAGGTTAGATTTACTGATTTGAATTTGGCAGTTCAGATTGGGTAACTGCTAGGAAAAATAAAGTAATCCTCTTTCTCCTCACAACTCCTTAATTTTTTAAAATTTATATTAATTTTACATCATCAAAATTATCAAAAATTTGCTGAAGTTTACATTGTCAAATTTTGTTCTGTAATCATAATTTCCACAACTGTCTAGTTTTCATTCAGTTTTACCTCCAGCACTTTTTCAGCTGTTTCTCCCTTCCTGAGTTTTTATTTGGATTTATATTTAATGTATACAATTTTATGCAAATAGTTCTCCCTTCCCTAAATAGGATTCCTGTTGCTATCTTCTCAAGTTCTTTTAGGTTTGAGAAATTCTCCTTTTTGGACTTTATGTTGAATAACTTCTTGGTGGTTATAATTTTAGGTGTCATTATCTTTTCCTCAAAATTTTGTAAATATTATTTTCTGGCATTAAATATTGCTGAGATTAGCTCAACTTTTCCTTCTTGTAAGTAATTTTTTTATGCCTAGATTTTTATTTGGAAGGACTAATTGTCCAGCACTATCTAACTATTTTTAACATTTGAGTTATATTAATTTCAAATGTCCTATCTTCAGAATGCCTAAACAATTGTTAAATTTCAATATGTTAGGATATCCTTTTATTTAAAGCTTCTGCGTCAGTTTTTCATGGAGCAAGTGCGGTCTTTCAATTTGCAGGTTTCGTTGTTCTTGCATTTCAGGGAAAATTCTTGAATTATATCTTTAACACTTCCACTCATTTCTTGGCTTCTCTCCCTCAGGGTCACCAAAAATCTTATGTTAAGTTGTCTTTCACCCTCCTTCATGTCTGTTATTTTTTCTCTAATTGTTTTTAATTCTTATCTTGGTCTTCTGTATTCACTGCCAGTAGCTTGCTTCTGTATTTGATTCCTTAGCTGTACAATATCTCTTCTTTTTTTTTCTTATTCTGTTGTTTTATAATCTCATCTTCGAGTTTTTGTTTTTATTGAATTATGTTCTTTTAAGGTTGGTTTTGTTGTTATTATTAACACTGTTACAGACATCCCTCATTTTCCTCCCTTTGTCCCCCTCCATTCAACGCCCCCTCCTCCAGACCTTCACCACATTGTTGTCTGTGTCCACGGGCTATGCATATGTGAGTCTGTGTTCTTTGGCTAATCTCTTCCAGTCCCCATCCCCCACTCCCTTCCCCTCTGAGATCTGTCAGTCTGTTCCTTGTATCCATGCTTCTGGTTTTGTTTTGTTCATTCATTTAGTTTGTTCCTTAGATAAAATACTTGTAAGGAATTTTCTTCCTTTCCTGGGGTTATGTTTTCTTCCAAATGGAGTTCTTTGTCTATCTTTTACCTGCTGTGATTCTTTCTTCACTTTTACTTTTTATTTATTTCTTCCTCCCCTCCCTCTCTCCCTTTGTCTCCTTCCTTCCTTCCTTCTTCCCGGTTCTGTAGTATGTTTGCATAATTTCTATGATATTTCTTCTTATCTTGCTTATGCCTGAACAACTTTACCCAAACCTACTGTTTGCACCAGCTTTGGCGATAAGGAGGATAGCTCTGCAAAACCTATATGGATTTGTGTTAGTTGAATTTGACTCTCATTTCCATTCTGAGATTTCGTTCAATATTTTGTACTGGGATTATTCTATCTTCTGGTCTTTTTCAATGCATATAGCATATTTTAAAAATTAGGGTAACACTTGTGGTGGATTACATATGGCTCAAGTTCTTTGCCATTCCTTCCATTAAGAGGCAAAGCCTATATCCTCTCCCCTTGAATCTGGGTTGTCCCTGTGACTTGTTCTGATCTGTAGTTTATGGCTGCAGTAACATTGCATAACTCCTAAGGCTTAGCTTCAAGAGATATGCAGCTTCTGCTTTTGCATGCTTGGAGTGCTCCCTCGTGGAAGCCAACTGTTATATAAAGAGTCTGAATGCCATGAGACCACCATACTCTAAGGAAGTCTAAGCTAGCCATGTGGTGAGAGAGAGAGAGAGAGAGAGAGAATGAGAGAGAGAGAGAATGAGAGAGAGAGAGGGTGAAGCTTTTCAGAGGCACACCTTGGTGCCAAACGTGAGTGAAACCTAGGACCTTCTAATTCAGCACAGTCACCAGCTAAATGCAACTAAGTAAATGACCCGATCTGATAACACATGGAGCAGAAGAACCACCTGATAATCCCCGCTCAAATTCTTGATTTCCAGACTGTGTGAGAAATAATAAATTATTTTTTATTTAAATTACTAAGATTTAGAGTGACTAGTTATGCAGAAATAAATGACCAAAACAACTCTATAAATAGCTTTATGTCCTGTTTTTTTAAACCACTTGATGATAATCCTAACCATTTCTTCTAAATTAGTAAATATTTATGAAAATTTCATTTTTTGATCACTGCACAATATTTCATTTTTTTATTTATAAATAAAGCTTTGATGAATGTGTATAATTCTTTGTATATAATTCTTTGGAAAAATAGATTTGATTTCTGCTCTGGCTGTTGTGGCTCAGTGGATTGAGTGCTGGTCTACAAACCAAAATGTTACTGGTTCGAGTCCCAGTCAGGGCACATGCCTGGATTGCAGGCCAGGTCCCCAGCAGGGGGTGCTTGAGAGACAACCACACATTAATGTTTCTCTTCCTCCCTTCCCCTCTCTAAAAAAAAAAAAAAAAAAAAAGAGAGAGATTTGATTTCTAAGACTGTAATCATTCTTTAAGCTCTTGAAACATATTATATATAGTTTGAGTTTTAATTCATCCAGCTGTGCAGATAGAATTACAGGGAGACAGTAACTTTGGTAACGTACAAGTATTTAAGGTGACAGCCAACTGCATTGAAATAAAACATTGGTCACAGGTTGTCTAACATGTGACCTTGACTTAATTAGCACAAGTCTCAAATTAACAAAACTAGTGAAAACAACCTTTGTTTCATATTGCTATTATATTATATGGGAATGGTGCATGAGGTAAAAGAGCAGTCTTGTTTAACTTCATGACATTCTGTGTGAAGGAGTACCCTGTATTTTATAGCCCTACTATTCAGAAATGAAAAGGACAGACAACTATTCCATAGAAGAAGAAACTGAATTTAGAGAACTTTCTTCAAGGACAATTGTTCTTAATCTTTAGTGGGCATAAAAATCAATTGATGAACTTCTTAAAAATGCAAATTTATGGTCTCTACCACCAGAGTCTAATTCTAGGAAGCTGTGTACAAATATGAATTTTAAACATGCATCCAAGGAATTCTGATGCAAGATCACACTTTGAAAATACTGTCCTAGCAGAAGAGAAGAAAAGTAACATATTTTTCTGTCAGGGTCAGGGGAGAGTTTTGTATTCTGAGCTAAGGAACCATACAAGACTTTTTAATACTTAACCTCATTACCTCATTCGGTCATTTAAATCATTATATCCATGTTCCACATGAGAAAATTGAGGCTCAGAGACAAAGCTGAGTAGCTCAATGTCAAATGCAGCTAGTAAATGCAGAACAGGGATTCAAACACAGGTCTGTCTGGAAGTCGCCACGTAGAGGGACCCTACTCAGCAGTAACCAGGGCAGTAACATTCTTGGCTATGGAACCTAGGAAACCCCACATGTAAGAAGCAAACGCTTGGAGCAACAATTTTCAACCTGAGTGAAGCAAGAATTTTTCAAACATGCAATACCTGACTATTTAGTCAGGGTCACTGACCTCTTTTTCCCTTAGATTGTCAAATAAAAAAATGACAACAGCCAGCACAACAATAGCCGTCTGGTGTGAATGAAACAAAATTATATCCGTATTTCTTGTCAGGTAAGCAAACAATATATTTTGTGGTGTGCCCACAGAATTTTAGTAATTAGTTTTACATGTGCCAAAAAATGAAAAAGGTTGAAAATTGCTGGCCTGGAGTAATTAAGCAGATAATCAGTAATAATCTGAGTTTATCTAGCATCATTCTTTTGAAAGGTTCTGTTAAATAATGTCCCTTCTGTAATCCTTTGTGCTTATAATTTGGTTACTGCATCATTAAGACCCCAGCTATGTATTTCAAGAGATGGCACTCAGCTTAGCTGAACAGAATTATTTGCTTTTCTTTACCATGAATGAGTGCCCCAGAGTCGGTAAAAGATGAGAAATACGTAAAAGTTTGCCAAGAGCTCCATCAGTCTTAGATAACATTCTAGTATTAAAAAGTGCATTCTTTTTAGTTCTGGCTGGTGTGGCTCAGTTGGCTGGAGTGTTGTTCCGGCCAAAGGGTCGGTCACAGGTTCCATTACTGGTCAGGGCACATGCTTAGGTTGCAGGTCTGTCCCCACTGTGAGACAACTGATTGATGTTTCTCTCTCACATTGATGTTTCTCTCCTTTTTCTCTTCTTTCCTCCTCCTCTCTCTAAAAACTCAATAAGCGTGTCCTTGAGTGAGGATTTTAAAAAATGCATTCATTTTATTTTTTTTAAGATTTTATTTATTTACTTTTAGAGAGAGAGGAAGGGAGGGAGAAAGAGCAATGTGTGGTTGCCTCTCACATGGCCCTCACTGGGGACCTGGCCTGCAACCCAGGCATGTGCCCTGACTGGGAATCGAACCGGGGCCCTCTGGTTCCCAGCCTGCACTCAATCCACTGAGCTACACCAGCCAGGGAAAAATGCATTCCTTTTAGATAAGACTATCCCTAAACATAAGTCAAACTTCATCTCACACTCAACCCTCCAAAAACCTGTTCTGGAAGACCTGGCAGAGGTGGATTTGGTGGGAGACTACATGTTGATGTCCAATATGGTACCTTCCAGAGGGATTTTGAAGGACCATTTTGGCTTTGCACAATATTCCACAAAAGCTAACTTACTGTTGCCTCACCTAGACCTTTCAGGGGTGGGAGGGCGGACCAGCTGGGCTCAATTGCTCATTGGCTCTTTGTGGTGCCAATCTCCACTGCCTTGGCCTCAGTGGCTAGGTGGGGAAGTGAAACCAGGGGCTGAAGGTCTTTTCTCTTCTGGGCCCAGGCCATCGGAGAGGGAAAATGGTGAGGGGCTCCTAAGAACCAAGCAGGTAACTTCTTAAAGTACTGAGAGCCAGCCAAGGAGCTGGGAGGGAAGAAGTGAAGTAAAGCCAGTTACCTCAGGATAACGGGCACTAGAGGGCAGAATCACAGTAGGACCACAGGGTCAGGACAAGTCAAGCTCTCCACTTCTTTCCCTGAGATTCATGGATCTGGACACTTTTCTTTTGGAAAAGTCACTTTCTTTATGCTTTTTAAATTGTTCTGTCATTATTTCTTTTCTTTCTCCCAGGAGGTCTTGGTGAAGTTTTCTTGGGAAATGTCCATCTGTCTCAACTCTCCTCAGAGGATCCAAGAGGAGCTTTGTGTGGGATTGGCTGGTTTGCTGACAGACGCTTCGTGGTAGCAGTTGGGAGAAACCCCCATGGAGACAGTAGAAAATGAACAGGAAAAGCTAGTGTAACTTCACTCTTAGCCAGTCACCAGCACAGCCCTTGCTCCCCCAGAAGCACAGGGTGGGCTTGCAGCTTGAGGGGTTGGGGCTGGAGAGGCAGTGGGGCTGCTTCTCACCCACTGCCTCCTTGCTCTTTGAGGCACAGGTCTTCTTGGGTGCTCTGTGGCATGTAGACAGTGGCTGCGTGTCCCTGACCTGCTTTTGGTTGGCTCTCTGTTGCTAGGGGACTTGGTTATTTGGCAGTCTCCATGGAGTGGTTGTGGTTCTGGGAGTGGTGGCCGCTTCATCCCTGTGCCTGAGCACCTACCCTCCAAGGAGAACTCAGATCTCTTTCTGACCCAGCCAACAGCCTTTTCTCTGAGAAAGACATCCCATCCCATCCCTCCGCCAAGCAGCTGCCCCATGCTTCCTGTACCTCCCTGACCTAAAAGCTCCTTCCATGGAACCTCAGGAGCTAAGGGTTCTCTGTCCCCTCTTTATGAAACTTCCCTTCCCTCCCCTGAAAGGCTGGTGGCCAGTATACCCTCTCCCTCAGTTGTCTTTTATACCATGGCGACGGGAGAGGGGGCCAAGGGATGGTGACAACTGGGGTTTGGGCTGCTTTGTTTGCCTTGTGGTCAGGGCTACAGGAGTACCCCCACCTCACAGACAGCTTTCTGTCAGGTGTGAGGGCTCTTGGTGCCTCTTGTTTTTAAGTTTGCAATGTTAGCACAATTCAAAGACAACGGGAAAAGTCCATGTCCAGTATTTTTGAGTCAGGCCATCATCCTAAAACCTCTTTCTAAATTTGGTTAAAAAAAATCTTCTCAGTCATTTTTACATAATGTGAAAACAAGAATAAAGAAGCAAATTTTATTAATATAGATTGTTACAGTTGTCCTTGAAGTTGACCACAAAGATGGCAGGATGTTTAGCTGGGATCTCCTAAGAGTGTGCTGTGGGACAACACTCTTTCCATGGAGACCATCAGGAGCTGGGAGGTAGGGACCCAGGAAGGTGACTGTGGAGTCATGTCAGCTCTTGAGGCTCCTGTGTGATGGTCAGCTAGGATGTGGAATAGGACAAGGTCCAGCAGCCCTGAGGCCTGGGGCCAATGAATTCAGGTAGAACTGAAACCCTTAGCTCCTTCTTCATTAGTATTTAGGGAACCTTTTTTGAAAATGTCAGTTTATCTCAGAATGCTCAGGAGAATGCAAAGCAGGGGAAGGTTTTTGTTTTTCTTCAATAAGAGCATTTTTAAATAGACCCATGGGTACAATTAATATTTTAGTAATATACAAGATAATATCTTGCTATAGAGCTGTTATATGTTTATGACAATATTTGAAACATAAAATCAAGATACACTGTCTGAACTGGATGAATATACTTATTGGGACAGTGGTGTAGAATGTCAGAGGTTGGGACTGTCCTGGAAGATCTAGAACTTGGGCTCATTGTCCCTGTGGAGTATGGAAATTTCCCTTGGTCCTTTTGGTCTCTAGGCTGCCTGTACAGGGATTTGGAAGCCACAACAAAAACCAAATATCTGAGGACTAATGGGGTGTTGATGGTTATATAAAACATTTTTCAGGTAAGAAACTAATGGTCCCCCAAAATGTCTTGTCTACAGTCATAGTTTAGCTTCTCCCCAGAGGAGTGCACACAGACTATGCATGTCTATATAAAACAGCTCACTAAAAAGTGAGGTGAATCCATCCAATCACTCAGATATTTTACCCATGTGCTGCCCAAAAACTGTCTTGAGAATTCCTTTTTCTATTTTTCACTAAATGTTTTTAATAGTTGTCATCATCTCTGGGATGTGATAGTATTTTAAATTTTCAAGACATCTTCACATTCATGGTCTCCCCAACCCCCTTGACTTTCCTGCACGGTGGTGTATTGAGAATGCATTTGACTATGATGAACAGAAAACCCAGTCACAATGGCTCAAGCACAGAGAGGGGTGTTTTTCTCATGCAGTAAGAAATTATAGCTAGGTGTTTGCTGGTGATGCTTCAGAGCTCAACGTTATTGTGAAATCATAATCGGAGCTGACATTGTTGTGATTCTTCGGCCTTCTCCCCGTGGTTGAAAGATGGCTACTCTAACTTTAGCCATTGAATACATTAAAAAAATTTTTTTAATGCTCATCCGAGGATATGTTTACTGATTTGAGAGAGAGAGGAAGAGAGAGAGAGAAACATTAACTGGTTGCCTCCTGTATGCACCCTGACCAGAAATTGAACTCACAACTTTTTGGTATATAGGATGACTCTCCAACCAACTAAGCCAGTGGTCAGGGTAGCTCTCAATTATTGTGCTCATGTCTCATTGGCTGGAAGTATGTCACATGGCCACCTCTGGCTACAGAGAGGCTAAGCAAGTGAGTGTTTTGCCTGTAGCTGCGCACACTGCTGGCCCAAGCAAAACTGGATGCCATTAGCAAGGCAACCAACAGTGTGTGCTATCAGATGGGCCACAGCCTGGCCCTCCCTCTCCCTTGCCTGATAAGCAGTGATGTTTGGCGTAGCCGCATTTTCTCCCCTTTCTGCACCAATCTACAGTTGCCTCTTGAGCAACAAGGGTTTGAATCACGCGGGTCCACTCAGACGCAGGTTTGTTTCCAATTGACCCATACAGTTCAAACCTGTGTTATTCAAAGTCAACTGGTGGTTGCAAACACACATTTGTGGAGGGCCGATGTAAGTTTTGTGCAGATTTTTGACAGTGTTGACAGACAGTTGAAACCACTGACCTCTGAGTTGTGCCAGAGTCTGCTAGATTCATATAGCAACTGTAGTTTCTCCCATGATTACAAAAGATAAAAGTGTTCATTCTAGAGTCTTGGAAAATTCAGAAAAAAATAGAGAGCAAAATCATCAGTAAGCTCAGACCCCAGAGACAATGACAAATGTTACTGTTTCGGAATGCTTCCTCACTGAGATTTCCCCACACACATATAAATGATATTATACTATATTGTATATTTAGTATTGCACCGTGCTTTTTTTTTTACTCAAGTATTCTTCCTTGCCATTATAGTGTTTCAAAGTCAAATTTATTTTTATTTTTATTATTTTTCTGATCACTAAAGTAACACATGCTTGTTGTAAAAACATTGATTCCCGATAGTCTCACCTCAGGAGAAAACCGTTACAAACAGCCAGCAGCTTTATCAGAATTGACCTAACTACTCCCATGTTACTGGACATTTTAGGTTGTTTCCATTATTAAAGAAAACATTTTGACAAATATTCTTGCACATAGATTCTATTCACATTTCTGATTATTTCCTTTGTGTAGATTCCTAGAAGTGGAATTACTAGGATAAAGGGTACGGATATTTTCAAAGCTCCTGGTGCATATTGCCAAATGGCTTTCTGGAAGGACTGTACCATTTAGACTCTGACCAGCATTTTATGAACATTCCCAACTTACTTCACCCTCACCAGGATTTCTGAACCTCTTTCAACCATTTTGCAAGAAAGCAACGTGGCTTAGCAGAAATTGTAATAGTCAAAGGTCCCACCAGTTCTGACTGGTCGTCAGGAGTCCTGGTTTTAAGTTCTGACTCCACCCAAACTCATGTGTGACTTTGGCCATGTCACTGCACCTCTCAGTTTAGGTCGAAAATATTGTGTAGTACAGTGGACACTGTTGGTTATCTGTCCAGTAATTATTTCCCTTTTACTCCATTCTAACAGAATCCTGATTTGTTCAGATAGTTCCAGAGCTTCAGGGGATGCTGACCCCATCCCAGCCTCAGTAGGTGGATGGTGATTAATCTAAACAGTGGTTCTGTGACAACTGTCAGGTGGGGTGGGGTGTGGAGGGGACTGGATGAAAGAAGGTGAAGGGATTTGCCAAAGAACACATATGCATAACTGATGGACACAGACCACAGTGTGGTGACGGCCAGAGGGAAAGGGTGTGGGGAGCATGGCGAGAAGGCGGGCAAAGGGGGGAGAAATGAGGGCAGCTGGGTTAGTCTAAACAATTAAAATAAAGTAAAAAAAAAGAAAAAATAAATAATGGTTCTTAAACTGTTTGGTCTCTGGACTCATTGACACTCTTAAAAATTATCAAGAAGCCCAAAGAGCTTATGTTTATGTGGGTTATATCTATTTATGTTTCCTTTATTTGACACTAAAACTAAGGAATTTAAAAAGTGTTTTGAATTAATCTAAAGATAACAACAACAAGCTACGTTGACCCAATTCACATATATTTTCCAAAACCAAAAAAATTTAGTGGGGAAAGTGGCATTGTTTCACAATGATTGAGATTTTCTTAAACAGAAATAAAATTCACATTGCCAAATGGCTTTCTGGAAGGACTGTACCATTTAGACTCTGACCAGCATTTTCTCCTAAAAGGAACTCCACAAGTAGGGAAGTTTTCAGGCAGGGTAGGCAGAAGGGACGTTGTTGGCTGGAGAAAGGGATCCCAGAGTCCTTTCTGACCCCCTGAACCCCATTCTATTAGTTGCTGTGTGTACTGACTATTCCTGGGAAATGCCGGTTCTCATTGACTCCAGCAAGTGTTCATAGTGACTGCTGGGCACACGTTGCTGCTCCCTATTTCTGTCACCTGGCTCACCCTCCAGAGCCCAGGGAAGATTCAGCTCTAAGAAGTGCCCCGATTAACCCGGGCCCCTCTAACTTCTCCACAACCTCTCATAACCGTAACTCCACAACCTCTCAGTGCTTACACGGTAGTATCTCCTTACCCCCAGGTTCGTTTCCCACAATTTCAGGTACCTGTGATCAACTGTGGTCTGAAATATTAAATGGAAAAGTCCAGAACTAAACAATTCATAAATTTAAATTATGGGCCGTTCTGAGTAGCATGACAAAAGCTTACACCATCCCCCTTCTGTCCTGCCTGGGACGTGAATCATTTCTTTGTCCAGCATCTCCACACTGAATGCACTCCCTGGCCGCCAGTCACTTAGCTGTCTAGTTATCGGATCGCCTGTCATGGAATCACAGTGCCTGTGTTCAAGCAACCCCTACAGTAAGTAGCCTGATGCCCTGTCACAGTGCCTCCTCACTCACCTACTGCGTCTGGTCTCGTAGGTGTTGTCCTCTCACATCACCACGGGAAGTGAGTACGGGACAGCAGGGATATTCTGAGAGACCACTGTTACATCATTTTATTACGGCATGTTATTATAATCATTCTAGTATTTCACTAGTTGTTAATCTCTTACTGTGCTTATGAATTCAGTTTGTCATAGGTATGTATAGAAAAATCATTGTACATACAGGGTTCGGTACTATCCACAGTTTCAGGCTTCCACTGAGGGTCTTGGAATGATTCCCCGTGATAAGACAGGACTACTGTGTACGTAAAAGTTATATGAGCAAGTGCACAGAAATCCAAAAACAGAAAATGAATTCATTACAAATTATCCCACGTTTCTTTTCAGAACACCAGAGTCACCCTGTTGCTCTGACCCGTGGGCACTTGGCCCTGTCCTGTTTCTTCCAGCGGCTCCAAAAGACAGTTTCTCAGAACGGTGGCGAATGAAGGGACTTGGAGATCATCCAGTCCAAACTCTCGTTTTCAGGTGAGGCCCAGAAAGGGGAAATGACTCGTCTGAGTTTTCATAGCTGATTAGTGTCACAGAAAGGAGTGGACAGACCCCTAGGTCAGGACATATCTTTCTTTTGGCTGTTGGCCTCAAAGGAACTCTGAACATGCCCAGTATTGTAATTCATCCATTAACTTATCTAAGTTTCTTTCCCAACCCTAACCATATTATCAATCCATATTAATATTTTGTAATAATGAGCTCTAAAACTTTATTGCCTGCATTAAAATTGAGAGCACTTATTTACTTTAAAATTTTTCAGAAGTTTTGTGAGTTTTGATGGGAGCTTGCATTTTAATATGTTGAGATTTGTGAAGAAAATCCACATTTACCCAAATCACACTTAACTAAACCGTTTTGCAGACTTTGACCATATCATATCCTTGACTTTTTCTTAGTATGCTTCTTTTTTGGTCTTTTTAAACTTAGGCCAAGATCTGGGCTGATCTCAAAGAATCATCATTCTAAAGCCAGAAAGGACCTTCAGGAGTTGATACAACTGTTCTCTATGATTGCTTGAGTGTCCTTCCTCATGAACTTTACAAGAGAAAATTTACTCAGTGTACTTATAATACAATCTTTTGAACAAAAATTATTTTGAATGCAGTTTTTATGAAGAAAGCTACTATATCTCTTCCCATTTGTGTGGTCCTCCTGGTGACACCCATCACAATTAGAAGACAGGGCATATTTCTAATAATACTGACTCTGTATTAACTATATCTCTTCTATAGGACTAACAGTGGTCAAAAAGCACTGAATGAATGCTTACTGAATGAATGGACTAAACAAATGGATGCAGCCCAATGAGTAGACTCATCTTTCTTTACGATAAGGTGGGGCGAGGCATAAAATCATGCTAATTCCAGAAAGAACAACAAGGACACGATTCCCGTAAAGAATAGAAAAGACTTGTTTCCGGCTAGCATCTGCCAAAGTTGGTCCAGGAAGGAGGACAGCAGTGATGATCATTTCTCAGAAAATGTTTTGTCCAGGCACAGAGGCAATGGCTCTGGGAAACAAAATGATGCAAAGGTGCCGAGTCCAGGGGTCCTGCTGGCCACCCTCCCCTGCCCTGACCCCAGCTTTCTCCTTCTCTTCCCACCCCTATATGTCAGCAGTGTACCCCCGTGTGTGGTTCAGATTCCAAGAATCTTTGAAAGTCAGGAAGGGCCTGAATCATAAGGAGAGAAGGAAAGAGAGGCAATATCCAGTAGCCTCGAATGTCACAGTATCGAGTGTGATTAGTTAGGAATTCCCCATTCTTTGCTAATAAAGAGAGGCAGATATGTATCATGTGGAAAAGTAGAGACCTCAGACATCATGTTTATGAAACTTTGGGAGAACTTGAAGAAAAGTTTAGCAGATGCTCTTTAGAGCACACATCTGCTGATGTGAAGAAGTTTTCCACGAAAACAGGTACAACAGAGGCCACATATAAGAGACCAACCGAGAGCACTAGTTTATGCAATTTAGTGAGGACTGAGTGAAAGGAACAGTCACGTTGTTAATTTTTAGTTGACATGGGATGTTTAGTTTGATTCTGATTGTTCGTTAAGTTGTCTTCTTGGCCTAAACCATCAATTTGACCATTTTCTAAGAGATTTGATCATCCCAGTTATCTTAAGGAGGACAATCAACACAAAAATCAGGTAACAATCTGAACTAATTCTTAAGAAGGTCTCAAATGTTGACCTAATCTAAGGTAGACCAGTTAGCTGCAACCTATGTCACTTGGGACAGAATTGGATGCATCAGTTAAAATAGGAAACCGTTGGTCTCTTCCAATTTATTCATATTTATAAAATTATGACTGGTGCTAATTCTTTCCTCCCCTCCACTTACAGAGGACTTAAAGAAATTAAGGATAATATTTAGCTTGAACCTGCCCAGAGGGGAAAACAGTGAAAGGGAAGGAAAGAGCCAGCACTCCTTTGAACAAAGAGGAAGTTTAATTCATTATGATATAATTATAGGGAATATTGGAGGCAGTGCCAATGACTGCCTCAGAGGCTCACATATGGGAACCAGATGTAGTTCTTATGAGGTTTGAAAAGCAGTATGGTCCCCACATAGTTAGAAGCGACTTCAAATTATTTATCCCCTCTGGGCCCCAGTTTTGTTATTTGCAAAATGAGAGAGGCAGCTGGGATTCTTCAGTCTCTGCCCAGGCTGCACATTACATCACCTGGGAGTTAGACAATGGCTACATCCCAGATGAACAACTCAGAAATGATTTGGGACTTAGAATCCAGAAGTGATTCAGGAGGAACCCAGGCATCAGCATTCTGAAAAAGCCCCACAGGTGATTCTCATGTGTAGTCAGGATTGACCACCCAGACCGAGAGAGAGGATCTTGGTGGCCTCACACAGCAATAACTTACAAATTTTACTGTTTTGATCAATGGATAGCTGAGTCATAGTTCCTGCATTGCAGTTATTCTTTCTTATTTGTAAGAAACCTCTCTCCAGAGGATATCGTAAAAATCCTTATTTAAACTTGGGGCATCTAGCTAGGTAAGTTCTTTTCCACATGGAGGATGTACACATGAATATGCTTCTCAGGACTCTGGAAAGTGGCCTGGGAAGAAAAGCATCATCAGTTTAAGAAAGATTCAGTCATTCACCCAGGTCAGGCAGGCAAACAAGGAACCTTCAGGAATAAGTCTCTAGTCCGACCGATCATCTAGTCACCCAACAATATCTACTGAATGCCTACTTTTCACAAAGCTATTCTGCTAAGTCAACTTATTGAGATTGCTGGGAAAGTGAGCTCTCCTGGGCTCCCATCAGAGAGATTTCCCTAACGGAATCAGCCATACCTCAGTGCTAGGGGCAGCTTTTCTGCTCTGACATTGTCAATACTGTGCCAGTGGAGGCAGCATGTGTTGACGTCCTGTACCCTCATGGGCATTTCTGCCTCCACAGTATTGAAAGAGTAGCAGCTAAAGTTTATAAAGTGCTTACTATGTCCCAGGCATTCTGCTTTCCCCGTATTATCTTGTTTAACCCTCCCAACAACTGTAGGAAACAGGCTCTATTATTATTTGTATAGGTGAAAAAACAAGGCTGAGAGAGGTTAATAACTTGTGGATGGACATCCCAGAATGACTTCTTGGGTCCCCTGTTCTCCTCAGCATCCCAGTTCTGCTTCTCTTTGGGGTCCAGTTCAAGACTCACTTGTGCCGTGAAGTCCTCTTCTGAGCACTCAGCCCCACCCTGATCTATCCTCTTGTTCCGTTCACTCAGTGCTTGGACCTGCTCTGTGCTGGGCCTTGTCTTCCAGGGTGACACAGTGCCCATGGGAGGACCCGCTTTTCATGTCATGGGCTCGTTTACCTACAGGTGCTATAGGCCCCTTGAGGGTTCAGACTCAGCTTTACACTTCCCTACCCTGTGCCCAGCCCAGGCCCGGACCTGTGTGAAGACCCAACCCATGTTTTAGGATCGATGAAAAAGTGAGTAGATAAGTACATATTCTAAGTTCTTGTTTCCAGAGAAAGAATCAACTGAAACACTAAATGCGCCCTCACTGTTGATTCATTCCATGAGTTGGTTGAACACATGGCCAGATGAGAGCTCTTCAGGCGTTATCCCCAAGCATTTCATCTTTGTTATTTTTTAAACAGTTAATCTGAGCAAAAATCAATTTGAACAGGGCAGCGCCCAAACTAAAAATGATTAGGAGTGCTCCTCACCAATTGTTTGTAAGTGGCCCCAAAAGGTACTTTCTTATTCTATAAAATCAAAGAAGCAGTTAAATGCGGTCCTTGTTTCTTAAAAGTTGTGGTTTCTATCACAAATGATATCATGTAGGTAGGAAGTGAAGCTCAAATTTGGCCGGGGTAATCTGTCTCTGGAGGCTGTGCCTCAGCCCCCACACTCTCCTGCCTCTCCTTGGGGCAGAGTCTGTGCATTGCCCTCCTCCATGTGCCCCAGCGGCACCAGAGGGGGCTGAGCACAGTGTAACACAGAGTCACAAAGACCTGTGGGGATGGAGCTGAATGGAAAAGATGCTGGGTGAACTAACCTCACCCAAGAAACTCCCAGAACACGCACCCCAAGGCAGCGATGGGTATTGCCATGAAAGCATCTAAGAAGTAAGTGCTTTGAGCAGCTCGTACTTGAGGGCCCACATAGGTTCCTTCCAGCCCAAGCATTCAGTGTCACGCCTGATTCCTAGAACTGCTGATTGAAAGAGTAATGCTTACGATAAACCACAGCACAGGATCAAAGGTGACAGGAATTGCGTGTTTGGCCTGATGCTTATCTTGTGGGCCAGCCAGCCAGCCAGCCACAGACAACCATTCACTAGCATTTCATCAGCTGTTGTAGGGCTTTCCCTGTCAGCTTCCACTCCAATTACTCATGGCACTGTAAGAGGAGAGCAGGATGTGAGGGCGGCCTCCCTCCTGAGTGCCATCCTGGCGGGAGGCCAAAGGGCACCTGAAGTGCTGGCCCGTTTGCTGTTTGGACTGGAAAACCTGGTGGCCCACCTTCCCAAGGTCCAGAACCCAGAGCTTAGTTAATAACACATGCCATTCAT
>PVJI01006214.1:76763-88842 GCA_004026765.1 Micronycteris hirsuta | reverse complement strand
ATTTCTCTAAGGAGACCTTCCAAGCAAGAAGGGGCTGGAGAGAAATATTTCAAATCATGAAAAGCAAGGACCTACAACCAAGAATAATCTATCCAGCAAAACTGTCATTTAGAATGGAAGGGCAGATAAAGTGCTTCTCAGATAAGGTCAAGTTCAAGGAGTACATCATCACACAGCCTTTACTATATGAAATGTTAAGAGGTTTTATATAAGGACTCATGAGAGAAGGCACCAAGGCCAGATCAGCTACCGGGGAACTCAGATCAGCCACAGCCAAGACGCTTGTGAGGTAAGCAAGCAAAATACAACCAGAGAAACAAATTATAACCAGAGACATTGAAATTGAGAACAATCTGGCAGTAACCAGAGGGGAGGGGGAAGGGGATAATGGGGACAAGGGTATTCAGGCACTGCTATAAAGGACACATGGACAAAACCAAGGGGAGGGTGGAAGCAAGGGAGGGAGGTGGGTTTGCCTGGGGTTGGGGGTGGGGGTGAATGCAGTCAACTGTAAGTGAACAACAATAAAATAATTTTAAAAAAAAGAAAACAGCATCAGGCTATAGCTTTGGGGCACAGAGATGTGAAGTTCATCTTTATTTCTTATTATCAGTACAGCATTCTTGCCAAAATAAGTGAGAATTTACTAATCTTTTATTCCACCTTTGTCCGGTTTATGGCAGAAAAATTTATATGTCACCAGAACAAAGCAATCAATTAAACACACAGGTTAGAATATTCTAAAAAAAAAAAAAAAGAGAGAGAGACAGGGTGATCAGAGAATGTGTCTCAGAGAAGCTGACTTAGAGCAGAGACCTGAAGTAAGTGAAGGAGCCAGTCTTGTGGGTACAGGGGTAGAGCATTCCAGGGAAAAGAAACAGTCAGTGCAATGGTCCTGAGGTGGGAACATGAGGATGCACTTAAAGAATAGTGAGAAAGACCTGGCTGGGTAGCTCAATTGTTTATAGCCTTGACTCGATACACTGAGGTTGCAGGTTCGATACCCAGTCAGGGCACATACAAGAATCAACCAATGAATGCATCAATAAGTGGAACAGCAAACTGATATTTTTCTCTCTCTCTCTCCACCCCTTCCTCCCTCCCTCCCCTTCCTCTTTCTCTAAAATCAAAAAATTAAAAAATTAAAGATAAGATAAAATAAAAAAACAGTGAGCAAGTCAGTATTCAGTGAGTGGAAGTGCCGTGGAAGATGGCTGGGAGGGAGCCAGAAGCCAAGTCGTGTGTGGGGCTTTAGGCCACTGAGTGAGGTCTTTGGCTTTTGCTCTGAATGAGATGGGACCCATTAAAGGTGGAGGGCAGCCAGAGCATAACTTTACTTGTGTCTTAAGTGGTCCTACTGATGGCTGTGTGAAGCATAGGCCATCAAAATAATTCAAATGAGTCCTGGCTGGTGTAGCTCAGTGGATTGGGCATGGGCTGTGAACCAAAGGGTCACCAGTTCGATTCCCAATCAGGGCACATGCCTGAGTTGCAGGCCAGGTCCCCAACAAGGGGCACATGAGAAGCAACCACACATTGATGTTTCTCTCCATCTCTTTCTCCCTCCCTCCCCCTCTCTAAAATAAATAAATAAATAAAATCTTAAAAAAGAAAAAAAGAAAGCTGTGTCTTAAAAAATAATAATAATAATAATTCAAATGAAATAACATTTTGACAGTTCCTCAAAAAGGTAAACATAGAATTACCGTGTGACCCAGCAATTCCACACACCCAAGAGAATTGAAAAGTGATGTTTGAACAAATCCTTGTGCATGAAGAGTCATAGCAGCTGCATGCAGAAGAGCCAAAAGGTGGCAACAACCCAAATGTCTATCAATAGATGAATGGATAGACAAAATGTAGTATGCCTGTGCAATGGAATATTATTCAGCCGTAAAAAAGCATCAAGTTCTGATCTATGCTATAATATAGAGGAACCTTGAAGACACTATGCTAAATGAGAGAAGCCAGACACCGAAGGTCACATATTGCACAATTTCACTCATACAAAGTGTTCAAAGTAGGCAAATCCAGAGGCAGAAACAGATTAGTGGTTCCAGGGACTTCAGAGTGGAAGTAAGAATGAGGAGTCACTGTTTAATGGGTGTGGGGTCTCCTTGGGGGATGATGAAAATGTTTTGGAACTAAAGAGAGATGATGTTTTCACAACATGGCAAATATACTAAATGTCTCTGGCTTGTGCCCTTTAAAATGGTTAATTTTATATGTGGCGTTCACCTCAATAAAAATATTTAAGCAACAGATTAAAAAAATAATTCAAATGAGAGATGATGGTGGCTTTTACGAGGGCGGTAGAAGGGGGGGTGGGATGGGGTTAGAATCTGCATATGTTCTGAAAGTAGAGCTGACAGAATTTGCTGATGGATTGGGTGTTGCGAGGGAGAAGTCAAATATGATTGCAAGGTTTTTGATCTGAGAAGCTGCCAAGATGAAGTCTTCCTTTATGAGGTTAGACGGGAGGGCGGGGGAGAGTGGGGACCGGGAGTCGGTTTTTGGACACGTGGAGGAATCTAAGAGACTTCCAAGCGGAAGCACTGAGAAGACAAGTGAATAGATGAGTCTGAACTCCCGGGCGAGGTCCCACCGAGAGAGACGTAGAGATTTGGGAGGACATCACCAAAGGAGGGATGAAGAGAGAAAAGAGAAGACGGCCAAAGACTGAGCCCCAAGACCCTCCAACGTTTAAAAACAAACAAACAAGGAAGAAACAGCAGAGGAGAGCGAGAAGAAGCCCCACTTAGAAAAGAGGGAGATCATCAGGGTGGGGTGTCTTGGAAGCCTAGGGAAGAAAACAAACCTAGGAAGAGGCTGTGGCCACCAGTGAGAAGACTCTAGTCACAGGAGGGCGGGCCACGGGACCATTGGCCAAAGCCACATGGAGGTCACTGGTATCCTCAAGAGTTGAGTTGGCCAAGGGATGGAGCCAAACCCCGACTGGAGTGATCCAAGACATTGGAGACCTTTGTATGGATTGCTTTTCTCAGGGTTTTGTTATTAAAGACAGCGAAGTGTTGACGTCATAGCTAGACAAGGTGAGAAAGCATATTTGTATCAGAGCGTGTTGTTATGCCAAAGGGAATGATCGAGAAGAAAGGGGAGAGCTGACGATGCAGGGGAGAACTGCTTGACTCTGGAGAGGGGAGAAAGGGCGGGATGTAGTGTGCGCAGGAGGAAGTGGCCCTGGCGAGGAGTGAGAGTCACTGACAGGACCAAAGGCAGCGACAGGGGCTCAGGTGCAGGTGGCGGGATAGATAACCTGCAAATCTGTGGAAGTTCTCTTCTGACGGCCTCTCCTGTCTCTGTGAAATAGAAGCGGGGTCACAGGTGAGCATGAGAACTGAGAGGAGGTGGTAGAGGTCAAAGGAGGGATGAGACGATCTTCCAGGAGCAGGAGCAAGTGAATGGACATGAGTGATCTTGATCTTGTGGTGAACACGGTTTCCTTGTGGTTTTGTCCAGTTATGTTCAGTCGGTGCAGGCACAGACTGAACATTCACATAAAAGCTGGGAACAGGCCTTGGCTGGCATGGCTCAGTGGACTGAACACTGGCCTGCAAACCAAAGGGTCACCGGTTCGATTCCCAGTCAGGGCAAATGCCTGGGTTGCGGGCCAGGTCCCCAGCAAGGGGCACATGAGAAGGAACTGCACATTGATGTTTCTCTCCCTCTCTTTCTCCCTCCCTCCCCCTGTCTAAAATAAATAAATAAATAAAATCTTTAAAAAAACAAAGCTGGGAACGGGATGTGGTACCCGGTGGGTGCTGGAAAGGAGGCCAGCTATGTCAGTTGCAAGTGTTTTGATTTAGGAAACGGAAGGGAAGTAAAAAGGATAGGGACTACAGATGGGGACACAGAGGCCCCGTTGAGTCCCTTCCAAGTTTCACATGCTCTAACACGATTTTTAAAAATATATATATGAGCTCTGGCCAGGTGACTCAGTGGTTGGAGCATCATCCCGCACGCCAAAAGGTTGGGGTTCGGTTCCCAGTCACAGCACATACCTAGGTTTTGGGTTCAATCCCTGGTCAGGGCGCATCAATGTTCCCTCACACATTGATGTTTCTCTCTCTCTCCCTTCCTGTCTCTCTAAAAATAAACAAATCCTCAAGTGAGGATTAAAATTTATATATATGACATTATTATTATTATTATTATTATTATGCCTAAAAATTGACCCAAAAGCTAACTCCATTATCAAGCATTGCTCCAGCCTGTCTACACTGTCCTGCCTGACTATCACAGCTGTGATAGTACAGAGGCTCCATTCGGCACTGGGTGCTCTTCCTGTATCATCTCCATGAGAGGCGGTGGGGTGGTTAATGAGCCTGCCTGCCTGCCTGGGTTTGAATCCCGGCTCTGCTTCTTATAGTCAACTTCTCCATGCATCAGTTTTCCCATCTGTAGCATGGGGGCGATAACAGCAGCAGGTGCCGCCCAGTGCTTCCAGGAGGAACGGATGAATGAATGCACGCACAGTGCTTAGCACAGTGCCCGCCCTGCAGGGAACACTCAAAAAGCAGGAGCCACTGTCACCTCTTTAAATCGCCTTCACCATATGGGAGAAAGGTACTATTTTGATCCCTTGTTTACTGTGGCATGGGCTAAAATATTAAAGTGTTAGCATTCAAAGCCTTGCACACACACAGGGAGGCATGTATTTATTTTTAGTAATTCTGGGTGGAGATGAAGGCTAAAGCCCAGAAATGCTAAACTGATCTACATAAGAGAGTACATAACGCAATAGTTTTACATCCCTTAGACTGGCCAAAATTAGACAGTCTAAGAACACCCAGTTCTAGAAAAGTCTATGGAAGAACAGGTCATTCGTCATTGACAGTGGAAGTACAACTGAGTGCACCCTTTCTGGAGAGCAATCTGGCAAAACCGATGGCAAAAATTTGGAGAAACCGATGGCAAAAATTTGGAGAAACCGAATGTGAGGATGGCAGACAACCCAGGTTCCCCACTCTCCACAGGCTCGTAAATGAGGTTGTGTATGAGAGTGAGCGATGGGTGCAGTGCAGGTGGCAAAGCGTTGAAAGGAATTTGATGTTCACTGTCAGGGCTTGAGAAGTAGAATGTGGAATATGAGTGTATGATGGAATACCACACAGCAAGATAAAAGAAGCCAGTGCCATGCTTAGGAAATGCCTGCTGCTAAATGCTTTAAGATGCCAGCTCGCAAGGATCCAATGAGAAAGGTACCGTTATTTAACACCTCCCATTTTACAAATGGAGAAACTGGAGCCCAGAGAGGTTAAGTAACTTGCCCCAGGGCACCCAGCTAGTGCAGCCAGGCTGCGACTTCAACCCAGTCAGCCTCTCCAGAGTCCTCTTCAGACTCACTCATCATGAGCTAGAAATAAGCAGAGCCCCGTAGAGAGCTCTCAGAAAGCACGATGAAAGAAAGATTGGCTTGTAGCTCAAAGGCATTTTTGCAAATCTAAAAGCCACCGAAGACAAAACGAACTTTCAAGCTTTACATGGATTTTAATGAAAGAATGGAAGAGAGGTTGGGAGCCAAAAATTCAGCACCCTAGAGTGGGTGCGTATGGGATGGGGGCAGATGAAGGGGAGAAATTACTAAAATTAAACTCAACCAGAGATGATTGCATAGAATCAGCTCAACCCTCTGCACCGTGATAAGCTGGAAATGCATCTAGATGGGGGGGTGGGGGTGGTGAATACCTTGGAGAAAGTTGGCTGAGGAGAGAGACGAATCTGAGAAAGGAAGGCAGTGCAGTAGAATGGTTAAGGGGGTAGCTTCTGCAGCCCGGCTGCCAAGGTACAACTCCCAGTCCTGCTGCTAGGGACGTAACCTGCTGTGCCTCAGTTTCCCCATCCATAATACTTGTAAAACCCCACCCTGTGGAGAGATGCGCAGAAAGCTCCCTCTCCCTCCACAAACCTAAGGCAAGAAATCTACACTGTTCTTCAAAGTCCTGATAGAAATCCCTTAAAATTTTTTTCTCTTGCATACAACACAGTGTATGATCTGACTTGCTTTTAAAAAGAATGACTCTGGTTTGAAACGGTGGGCAAGGGTGGAAGCGGGGAGCGCAGGGGAGAAGCTCCTGTGAGCATCGCGGGGAGCTGCTGGGGGCCTGGACATGGGGTCAGATTTGGAATCGAAAGGTGCAGCAGAAAGGGTTTGTTTTCTGATGGATTGGACATGGGTGTGAGGCAAAGAGGGGGTGTCAAGGGCGAACACAAGGTTTTTGGCCTGAGCAACTGGGAGCGTTTGGAATTTATCCCAGAGGCAGTAGGAAGTCATATTAAGGCTGGGGAGGGGGAGGGGATGTGGTCAGATGCCATAATCACGGAGGAGGCAGCCAGGACCAGGAGCACAGGCCTGAGAGAAAGCAGACAGGATGGATTCCAGCTCTGGCTCAGCCCCCAGCTCACGGTGGGCTCCTGGGCACGATAAAACCATTCTGGACCTCCATCTCCCTAGCCTGTAAAGAGCCTGTTAGGAACAAAAGGCCCCTAAAACTCCTCTCAGTGCAAAGATTTTTGCTCCAAGATTCTCTGACTCAAATAATCCCCGGTGCTCGCTTCGGCAGTACATGGACTAAAATCAAACATCCCCAGGACCGGACACACACACACACACACACACACACACACACAGCATTGTGCAAAGTCAGACCTCTCTCTTCCTCATCCTCCCCCAAGCCGATCCTTGTCCCAGCGGACAGGACCCTCTTCCCTGGTCTGGGAGCCTGGGGGATAATGTCAGTGACAATGGCCGGCGGTATTTGTTGAACACGCTTCCTGTGCCAAAGGCTCTCAGCTCAGCTCCATCGTACTGACACCAGGCAGGAGCTCTGAGAGACAGGGGTTTTAGTGTTGCCCCCCCTTGTAAATGGGGACGCTGACACTCAGGAGGAGTGAAATGATTTGCCCCAAGTCACACTGGAGAAGCAGGACTCCAGTGACCTCTCCCAACCTGCACTGCCACCATCACCCAGGTCCGACCCCCAGCACCTCTCACCTGCGTGGTCCAGATCACCTCCTCATTAGGCTCCTTACTTCTACCCCACCCACTGACAAAGTATGGTTCACACGCAGCCAGGAGGATCTTGTGATAGAACCTACATCAGCTCACATCCTTCCTCAAAAACCCTCCCGTGGTCCCATCTCACCCAGAGAGTCAAAGCTGAGTCTTCACTCTGGCCCTCGAGGCAGACACAGTTGGCGCCCTGCCTGACTCTCTGACCTCATCCCTCCCACTCTCCAGCTTCCCTGGGCTCCTCCTCCTTCCTCCAACATGCCAGGTGCACCCTGCCTCAGGGCCTTTGCACCTGCTCTTCCCTCTGCCTGACCTGCTCCTTCCCCAGAAATCCACATGGCCTCACCTCCTTCTGGTCTCTGCTCAAATGTCACCTCCTCAGTGAGGACTTCTCTGTTTGCTCTACTTAAAACTGCAGCCCCCTCCCACCCAATGTACCCCAACCCCTCACCCCCTTCCCTGGTGTATTTTTCTCCATGGCACTGCCATCATCTAACTTACTATGTTTTACTTTTCTGCTTGTTTATTATCTATCTCCCTAGAAGGTGAGCCCAGGAGGTCAGGAATCTGTGTCTTGTTCCTTACTGTATCTCCAGTGCCTAGAACAACCCCCAACACATGGTATAAGTAAGTGCTCAGTAAATATTTTTGTCAGGTGGATGAGTGAGAGGCTGCCTTCAGGGTGGAGACTCATAACCACTAGACAGTGTGTGTGATGCACTGAGTTCATGTGTTGGCCTCTGATCATGTCTCTCCATCTCGCTTGCCGCTGCGGGGGTCCAGACAAAGAACCCCTTCTCCCTGGAATCTGTTCTGGCTCCACCCCAGCTCCCTTCTCCATTGCCCCTTTGGAGTCCAAGCCACTCCCCTGCTCAAAACCTCCACGATTCCACCGGGTAGCCGCAACACCAGGGTTTTCTATAGTGTCGATCACCACTGCTGAGTGGACTGAAATCAACCAGCATTTTTTCCAGTAGGATGGAGCTGATCGGAGCCTGTGCTCAGAGTGTAGGCATTGGATAGACTAAGATACCGATGGAGTATGATTTCATACAACTTCTGTTTCAGTGTTATGTGGCTTGAACCATGATTAAGTGTATTTCTGACCGTGGGTCCAAAAAGTTTGTTCAGCCCTGCACGGCCAGTCCTGCCTCTTCTGAATCCTGTGTGGAGACTGGACAGATGATGCTAATTTCAGCTCTTCCCGGGGACCCATGCCAAGCGGTTTTACCTCCTTTGGCTCTGAGACTCCTCACCGCCCAGTTGACAGATGGTAAGACCGAGGCTCAGACCGAGAGAGCTCATGCCCGAGGTCACTGGGCTGGGAAAGAGAGAAGCCGCACTTGAGCCCCAGCCAACCTCCCTCCTGCGCCTACCCAGTCGCCCACTTGCCTGTCCCCTCCCAGCTTGCTCCCCACCTGCACCGAACACTCAGGCATGCCAGCCTGTCCTCGGAGCCCTCGGATGCAAGCTGCCCCGTGGGTCCTCCAACACTGCAGCCAGCAGGAGCGTTTGAACTCCCATTTAGGAGGCTATAAAACTGAGGCAAGAGCCCTGGCTGGTGTAACTCAGTGGACTAAGCACGGGTTGGGAGCCAAGGGGTTGCCAGTTTGATTCCCAGCCAGGCCACAGGTCCTCAGTGGGGGCCACATGAGAGGCAACCACACATTGATGTTTCTCTCCCTCTCTCTTTCTCCCTTCCATCCCCTCTGCCTGAAAATAAATAAATAAAATCTTTTAAAAATAAAAAGTGAGGCTAGAAAGCATTTCCAAGACTCCACCATTCCATCGCCCTTCTTCCAACTGCTCTCTTTGAGAGGCAGGAGAGAGAAACGGCTCGAGCTCTGTCTTTGACCGCCTCAGTTCAAATCCCAGGCTTCCCAGCGTTGTAGCTGTGTGATCCCAGGCAAGCTCTCTGAGCCTCGGTTTCCTTTTCTGCAACGAGATTAATAATAGTACCAACTCCAAAGGCCATGTTTAAGATTTAAATATGTTGGATTACACGCAAAATTATTAGGTCAGTGGCCACACCCCTGGGTTGGAAATCTTACCAGCAGCGCTGTGTAATCAGACTACTATTATTTCCTCCCCAACTTGGTCACGGAGAGGGGGAGGCCCTTTCTTGAGTTCATAGAGCTAGAAAGTGGGAGGGTCAGAATCTGGATGCAGGTCACCTGGACCCTTCACCTCCAAGTCACGGGAGTCCTTTGGGATGGTAGTTTCAACAGCAACAGCAGCACCATTTTCCAAGTTAAGGAATGTAAGGCTCAGAGAGGGTAAGGACATGCCCAAGTCACACAGCATGTAAATGGCAGAGCCAGGTTTTGAATCCAGGCTTGTGTGTGTCCAGATGCAGGCTGACTTTTTTCATCCCATGAGTCCCTTCACAAAGCTCCCAGGAGCCGGAGCAAAGTGCAAGGTGCTGGTTGCCCTTGGTCCAGCGCAGTCTGGCTGTGTTGCACCCCCGGCTCCAGCCCCTGCCCACCCTCCAGTGGCTACTCCCCTGAAAGCTCTAGGATGAGCGTATCGGGGTGGCACGGATGGTGGCGGAGGGTGCAGCAGCTCCCTCCACCGGCCTCTGATTGGGGCCCTGCAATCCCCCAGGATTTGGTGCTTGGAAAGCTGACGTTGAGTTGCTATGGCAATGGGTTTGGGGAGGTTGCCATAGTAGCAGAACTAGCCTGGGTTTAAAAATATCTGGGAGGAGGTTTGTGTTTGTGTGTGAGTGTGAGTGCATGACCGACTGTGCTGTTGTGTGTGTCCACACTCAAGGGCTGGGGTGGGGAGGTGGAGCCGGGGCTGCAGGCATGACTTGGGGATCGGGGCTCAGCAGCACACAAGACTCCATGTGGGTTGTGCATGATGTGAAGCAACCTGTGATGTCTCAAGTATTGTGTGCATTAGGTTCTGTGGGCCATGTATCTACATGTGTGTGATTACCCCATTTGTATGGAAGACACCATTGAGTCTGTTTGTCAATATATATATCACCTGTCTGTGATATATATGCCTTATGTAACACAGGTTGTGCTTGTTCTCTGGCTGTGATCACATCCGTGTAACTTCTCAGTGTGTGTGTGTGGCCAAGTGCAGAGTTGCTTGGCACTGAATATGTGCACCTGGGAAGCGCTCAGATGCCAGACGTGCCTGCGTCTGTTTGCATGTGAGAGCCTCCGTGTGCCTTTGGGTCCACGTAACTGAATGTGCATTATGCATTATCGATGAGTGTGTGTGTGTACGTGTGTGTGCCTATCCCCCGTGAGTCGTCTTCATACAGCAGAGTGTGCCTGCCTGAAACTGTTGAGTGTGTACCTGTGTGTCTGGTACTTCATGGATGTTGGGATATGTGATTGTGTGGTGTGAGTATGTGTGACTCAAAGGGTCTAAGGTGTGGATCTCGGCCTGACCCCAGTATCTCCCTGCATCCTTCTTCCCTCTTCTCCATCTCCATGGCAACCAGCTCCTCAGCTCCCTCCAGGAAGATGGAGGGGGAGGATCCAGACTGCAGTGGACCACAACCCCCTACCATCCCCCTGGTCTCTGGGGACAATGGGGGGAGGGGACAGATGGGCAGCCACCCCACCCACCCCAGGCCATCTGCTACCCTCCCCATCCTGGGGACCTGAGAGCGTGGCAAGGGAGGGGCAGCAGTGGGATGGAGCAGAGGGAGGGGCCCCCCAGCTGCCACCGTCACCTCCACCCAGGCCTCCTCTGGGCCTAATCTTGCCTCTGGCTGACCTTGGAAGGAAAGAGTCCGTGGAGACCAGGAATCCAAGGAGAAGAAAATTCATGTATTGGAGAATATTGAATATTAGTAATGATCAATTCCAAGGAAAGACCCCAGACTTCCAATGACTTTAGGCTCTGAAATGAAGCTTGCCCTGCATTCAAATCCCCGTTTTCCCTCTGTCTACCTGTGTGCCCTTGGACAAGCCACCCTCCACACTCCATGGGCCTCCACTTTGTCATCGGAAAGTGTGTTTTTCTTAATGACCTGGATAGTAATACTTTACAAAGGCCAAGGCTGCTTTGTTCTCTGCCGTATCCTAGCTTCTGGGACAGTGCCTGGCGCTTAGTATGTGTTGATTGAATTGAGCACCAGTTGGGTTCAGAGCTACATGCTTTCACTCAGGTGTTCATTGAATTAATCCCTCGAGACTTTGCAGTAACCCTGTGTTAATTCTTCAAGGAATGGATGAAAGACTTGAGGAGGGACTTCCCAGCTGTCATTTGGGGCACGTGTGACTCGGGATTTCTTATCTTGACCAAGTGATATCAAGTCACTGATACTAAGTTTCCTCATCTGTAAAATGGGGATAATAAGAGTACCTCACAGAGTTGGTTGCTCCAGGGATTAAATGTGCTAACATTTGTGAAGCGCTCCCTAGAACCAGACCCGGAACATAGTAAGTGCTCAATAAACGTTCTTTACAGGTGAAGGGTGAGAAAAGTGTGCTTGAAAGCCCAGGGTCCTTAGTGTAGCCTGGGGGAGCTGGATTCCACTGGCAGCTGTGGGAAGGGGCGTGGTCAACCTGTAGGGGAGCGGTCTAGCTTCAAGGGAAAACCAATGGGGCGTTGAGGGGCGTGGCCCTAGCCGGCATGGGCGTGGCCTCGCGCGGGTGGGCGGGGCCGGGCCGCCGTGGGAGCCTCCGGGAAGAAGATGCTCGGGCCAGCAGCCACAGCCAGCCCCGCCGCTGCTGCCTCTCGTGCCCGCCGCCCCTCGCGTCCCTACTAGCGCCCGCCTCCGCCTCCCACCTCCGGCCCCCCGCCCCGAGCAGGGTCTGGGGGGCTCGGCCCTCTGCCCGGGGTAGCAAACAAGGGGGTCCCGTCTCTCCAGTGGCGTGGCCAGTCCCGGAGCTCCCTGATCTTGAGAGAGACCCCACCCCTCAGTTTTCTCCGGACCCCATCGGAGAGACCCCCTTGGCTCTCCCATACTGCTCACATCCGCTCTCTTACCTCGGTCAGCCCCCCAGAACCAGCTCCCTCCCTCCTTCCCTCTCCGGGGGTTCCCCCTCCCCCTCCCTTCGCCACCGCCCCCTCCCCCTC